>CM072520.1:37232652-37300152 GCA_036898135.1 Oncomelania hupensis | reverse complement strand
GAGAGAGGGGGCGGTGGATTTATACAGTTGTGTGTCGTCTGCAAATGACTGACTCTCAACAGCATGCTTTCTAAGCAGGAGAAGCAGTGGCTTGGTGTACAGAGTGAATAACACCGGCCCTAAAACGGAACCCTGAGGCACGCCGCACACCAAGTCTGCTGTGCTGGAGAGACAGCCATCGACAGTGACTGCTTGTGATCTGTCAGAAAGATATGAGTGGAACCAAGCCAGGACCGAGCCAGAGATTCCAAAATAGTGTTGAAGAGTGTTAAAGAGAATGTGATGGTCGACTGTGTCAAAGGCGGCTGAGAGGTCTAATAAGGTGAGAACGGAGACGTTGCCATTATCTAAGGCGAGCAACAGATCATTGGTTACCTTTAGGAGGGCTGTCTCAGTGCTGTGGAATGGTCGGTAGGCAGACTGGTTGGGGCAAAGTAAAGCGTTATCATATAGGTAGGCAAACAGTTGTTTGAGAACAATTTTTTCTATGACTTTAGACAGGAAGGAGAGGTTTGAAACAGGTCTATAGTTCTTTAGATTATTTTTGTCTAAACTTGGCTTTTTAAGGAGGGGTTTGATGACAGCCGCTTTGAGCACAGACGGAACAACACCAGAGAACAGACTCTCGTTGATAATATGGGTAATGGTCGGGAGTAGAGGGTCAAGATTCTCTATCAACATGGGGGTAGGAATGGGGTCGAGAGAGCAAGATGTTGGTTTTGAGCTTAAGATGACTTTCTTGACCTCTTGCTCTGTTACTGGTTGAAAAACTTCCATCTTTGCGGTGGTGAGGGAGGGTGAGAATGGGTTAGTGAGTGGGATCTCATGGCTATCAAGAGCGGCCCTTATGTCAGCCACTTTCTGTGTGAAATAGTTACAAAATACATCTGGGAGCTGACATGCTGGATGTGTGGATGGGAATGATGTTGCATTGCTCTTACCCCTTAGCTGATTGCAAATGTCAAACAACTGTTTACAAGTTTCACTGCTGCTAATTCTGTCGCTAAAGTACCGGGTTTTGGCAGTCTGGACTATTTTAGTGACCCGTTTTTTTGCAGCGGTGAAAATCTGCTTGCTGACTTCTAAACCCGATTTGAGCCACTTTTTCTCAGCTTTGCGTCGGTGTTTCTTCGCCTCAGAGAGCTCGTCCGTGATAGACTCGTACCAGGGTGCTGAGCGAGTTGCCTTGACCTTTTTCTGGGCCACAGGAGCGTGCCGATCAAGCACCGCCTGAAGTGTACTATTCAGCTGATCCACAGTGGGGCACAGTTCTGGGGTCACTTTAGCGGTAAGGTCTTGCTTGAAAGCATCCCTATCCATGGTGCGCAGGCTGCGAGCCTTCCTGAACATGGGGGGAGGAGGGGGGGCTGCGACGCTTAGTTCGCACATGACACAGAAATGGTCAGATGTTAATTCCTGGGTGACTGAAGTTGATCTAACAACATTATCTTGAGGCCTATGCATAACCCAATCTATGATGTGACCACGGCTGTGGGTGGGTTCTGTGACTGACTGAGAAAGACTAAACTGATCTAAAAGTTCAATCATCTTTGCGGTGGAAGGTTGCTGGGGTTGGTCAAAGTGAAAGTTAATGTCTCCTAAAACTATGTATGTTCCTGACAGTGTGTTGCAATAATCAAGCAGGACTGGAAATTCTTGGTGGAAAATTGCATCAGTTAATTTATTTTTCTTGCTTGGAAAGGTGCGATATATGCATATGAAGTGAATGTTCTGCTGTGGAACGGACAGGCTAAGTTGAACAACTTCAAAGGACGAGTGGGTGAAAGCGAAGTCTGTAATGAAGCCAAGGTGACGGGACAGACTGTTTCTGTAAATGATAGCAAGGCCACCTCCGCGATTTGAGCGAGGCAGCGAGCATACAGAGTAGTCAGAAGGGGTTAAATCAGAGCATTTACCCTCGTCGCCAGTCTGCCGAAACCAGGTTTCCTGGATGAACATTATGTCAGTCTGCTTGTGTGAGATGAAATCTTGCAAAGCGGTACGTTTTTGAATGGGACCTAGCGATTGAGCATTGAATGATGCAATACGTAGGCCTAGAGGGCTATGGCTATCGAGGTGTGAAGATAGGGGTTGGGGGGAGAGGTTGATGTGAATGAGATTGTCTGTGTTACAGCGATGGGTCTCAGGCCTAGTGGTACCCTGTTGGTGTGATGCAACATGAAGCATGGGGTCAGCGTTGGAAAGCGTAGGCGATGATCTGTGTGTAAGGACAACAGGGATAGACGAGATGTTTTGTTTGCGTTTGCCTCCACGACTAGTCCGTTTTCTGGGCAAATGACGGCCGATCGAGAACTCTTTTAATCGGAACACAAGGTCGGGAGCGAGCTTCGTGCGTGTAGACTTCAATGACAGTAGCTTATCGCGTGTGTAGCTTGTGGATGGGATGCCGGAACAAGATGGCGAACTACGTGAGTGCAAGAAGGCACTGTGAACGAAGCGAAAAACAGATAGAGTAACCAAACGAACATAAAAAGAGAAGCAAAGCAACGCTACACTTACTTGAGGATCCATGAGACAACAATTACACAATACAAAACTCACAACAAAACACTGTAAACACCGCAAAATCACAAAATTCAACAGAGCTCGGGTTGGTACAACCTGTCGGCGTCAACCGGAAACTCGTCACGTATTCTGTAGGCTAAATCTCTCTCAGTGATCATTACATAGTTGTAGGAATTCCCGATTTCTCAGGATGTTGGCAAAGGCATTCGTATGCACCATATTTCTAGCAAACAGCCAATTCAATTCAATTCAATTCAATTCAATTCAATTCAACAAATCTTTATTACCTTTCACAAGGAACTATGACAGGCACTTGATCACTAAAATAAACAAAATAAAAATAAAAATAAAATACAAGTAAAAAATTCAAGATAGTATAATAGTCTATTTGTTTACAATCTCTACACCATGTAGGATACGATAATATATGCACACACACACACACACACACACACACACACACACACACTATTAATTTATATATTCATTAATTATATAGAATGCAAAACAAAATATCACAGAAGAAGCTGTTTATATCTAATCACAGACACAGCTTATTGCCAGGGTACAATTATCACAGAGTGACATCAAACAAGCCGTTTACAAACAGATTTCACAATCCAAACAATAAAATTAAAGTTAAACTGTACATACAGACAACATTTGAACAACATTTGTTATTTGATTTTTAAAGAAACGGTACATACATAAAATACACATCTAACCTTATTCTGGGATCCCACTCCCCCTACCCCCCAACCCTCCCCTCGTCCCACCTCATCCCCTTCTCAAACCACACAGGCACAAACGCAGGCACATGTATACACTATAGACCCGGTTACAGGAAGCAAGGCAAGGCAAGGCAAGGCAAGGCAAGACAAGGCAAGGCAAGGCAAGGCACATTTATACACTATAGAGCCGGTAACAGCAAGCAGAGGAATGAGCCCCAAGCAGAGCCATCAGCGCGTCATGTTTGAGTTGATCAAAGCCACGGCAGAGGGGAGAAAACTGGATCGGTAACTACTGTGCGGGTCTTAAGGCTCCTGAGGCGTTTCCCACAAGATAGAAATTCAAACCAAGAAGAGAGAGGGTGGGTGGAATCGTCCTTGATGCTGATGGCTTTGCCTACAACAACTCTAAAACAACAACTCTAAAACAATTCACACAGAGGCGTCTGCTTTTTACTAATGATTATGCAACATGTATGTTTAATAAGCTTACGGCTCAAGGAATTCCTACTTTTGACACTAAGAGACTGAAACCAGCAAATGAATGAAAACGTAAGAACTGATTCCACGTAGTCACCATAACACTGCTCAAGTATGCTCTACGAAACCAGAAGAGATCGGAGTTGATACAACATGCACATACGCTGCCTGCATTTCTTAAATATTATTTCGGCATTAGCTGTGAAAGAAAGCTTGCTTGTGGTCAATCATGGCCCCAAGGTATTTGTATTGTTCTACTCTCTCTACAGTTTGATTTCTGAGGTGAAGTTCTGCCACATCTGTCCGATTCCTTCTAAAATCCACCAACATCTCTTTAGTTTTGCCGACATTGAGCTCCAGATGGTTGCCATCGCACCAGGTGGCGAAGTCAACCACACTCCCAATGGTGTTTTTCCAGACTAATCTAGTAATCTCTCTCTCTCTCTCTCTCTCTCTCTCTCTCTCTCTCTCTCTCTCTCTCTCTCTCTCTCTCTCTCTCTCTCTCTCTCTCTCTCTCTTTCTCTCTCTCTCTGGACTGAAACTCACAAACTGCCTTCGTATAATCTTGCTTTCCTCTCATCGTGTGGCCAATTTATAATTGCCCTTTGCGGAAATTGCAAAAACCAGTGACCACTTGCACTCGAGAATCAATCCTATCCTATCCCGTAACTCGAAGGTCGTTGGAGCACCACAGATGATCGTTTAATCAGCGTACTCCATCTTTCTCTGTCCTCAGCAACCCTCATGGTTTCACTTAGTGTCAAGCCAGTCCATTCTCGAATTTTGTCCTCCCACCTCAATTTCTCCCTCCCTCTTCTTCTGCCTCCTTGCGCCGTGCCTTGCAGGATGGTCTTTGCAAGGACTGATGCGCTGGTGACTTGGTCATACCATCGGAGTTCCCGTTTCTTCACCACTGTGAGCATGTCATCATGTTGTCCAGTGGCTTGTGTGATGGTCTGTCGGACAGGAGCAGACGAAGAGAGAGACAAAAAATGAGGTGGGAGGACAACATACGAGAATGGACTGGCTTGACACTGAGAGAAGCCATGAGGGTTGCTGAGGACAGAGAAAGATGGTTAAAGGATCATCTGTGGTGCCTCAACGACCTTTGAGTTACGGGATAGGATAGGATAGCACACATATCTAAAAAGTCGACACTATCCTATCCTATTCTATCATATCCCGTAACTCCCACCTCTTTTTCTGTCTCTCTTCTTCTGCCTCGTTGCACCGTGCCTTGCTAGATGGTCTTTGCAAGGCCTGATGCTCTGGTGACGTGGCCATACCATCGAAGTTTCCGTTTCTTCACCACTGTCAGCATGTCATCGTGTTGTCCTATGGATTGTGTGATGGTCTTTTTGACTTTGTCATTGGCGAGGTACTGGGTATAGGAACTGCCCAGACGTCTTCTGTAGTACCTCATCTCCATGCTTTGTATTCTTCGTTGTAGATCTATTGTAAAAGCCCATGTTTTACAAGCGTAGAGGAAGATGGAGAGGACAAGGGACCGCAGCAGCCTTACATTGGAATGTAGACTGATGGTCCTGTCTTTCCAAATGGGCTTCAACCTTGTCAGGGCAGCAGTTGTTTGTGCGATCCTGGAGAGGACTTCCTGTCGGGACCCATTGTCTGATACAATGGCTCCTAAATATTTGAAGCTATGTACTGTGTTGATGGATTTTCCTTGGACTTTGATGTCCATGTTGATGCCATTGGTGTTGTGGGTCACCATTTTGGTTTTCTCTGCACTTATTTACATTCCATAGACTCTGGAGGTGGTGTCAAGCATCTGTACTAGCTGTTCATACATTTTATTGCTAACAAATGCCAATGCGATTCTTTAGTGAGATCCAGGATCAGAGCAACTGGGCAAGTTGTGGTTCATGGCGGAGGATCAATCTGTCGATACTGGATGTCCTCTTTGTGGTCACGAATTAGAAGATGAATAGCATTTTTTGTTTGTTTGTCCTGCCTATGAATCTATACGCAGAATTTGCGTACATATATAAAATCTGTTACCGTATTACAAGGCGCAGCAGCAGGTAACAAAACTGCTTGCATGTGAGGATGAAAATAAAATAAAGAATTTAGCTAAATTTGTGGCAGATGCCTTAACTAGCAGATAGCATCACATATTTGAGATCTAGAGAAAAGTATTTATTATTATGTTTGTGTGTAATGAATGATTTACCTGAGAAGAGAGATTGGTAACTTTTTCCAGTTTGAACAAATGTAAAGGTCTTGTGGGTTCGGGCACTAAATAGTATAGACCCAACATTTCTCGGGGTGTCGTAAGAGACGACAAGAAGGAGTGATTTCAGCATGACATTATTGAGCGAAAGTCTTCTACACAGAAGTCACTGGCCAGGGCGGATAAACCTCACGTTACTATAGGTTCAACGACCACGGTTTCGGGGCCAAGGCGAGCCACACTGTACTCGTGGATTTCGGCTGTGGCCAACAGCCTGGAGAGAATTGGGCACCGATAGGTCTTTCTTGCACACAACAAACCGTAAGATAAAAAGACCCGCTCACTCCATACCGGATCGGTCGTCGCCCGGGTACCAAGGATCGCGCCTTCCGTTGGCCACCAGGTAGGAGGTGATAAGTGGGTTACTGATGGACAACTTAGGAAGATTTGCATGAGCGGAAAAAATCGTCATAAGAACCTCAAACGTAAGGACCCTAACTGCAGAGGGAAAATTAGAACTGGCCCACGAGCTAGACCACTATTGATGGAACATATTAGGTATCAGCGAACTGCGCTGAAAAGGCCTAGGTGAAATAACGGCAGACAAAGGCCACAAGCTTTATTTCAGCGGTTTAGATGACAGGCACGAACACGGCTTTGGATTCTTGGTCCACAAACACATTCTGGCCAATGTCATGGGTTGCCGCCCAATCTCCAGTATACTCATTACTATCAGTCTGAGACCAGTCCCTTTTAATATCACCATCATCGAGGCCTACGCCACAACATCAGACTATGACCACTGCGAATTCGAGGACTTCTATGAACATGTGCAGACTGTCCTTTACCAAGTGCCGATGAAGTCATAGTGCAAGGCGACTGGAATGCCAAGATTGGCCTAGATGCGTACCACAACTGTGGAGACACGTACGGACCCCACCGCAACAACGAGACAAATGACAGAGGTCTAACGGTTGGGTTGTTTCCTCGCGTTCCTAGAACCTAGTGCTGGCTATGGGGTGTGAGTACGAGAGGTGTGTGTGGGGGAGGAAGAGAGGGTGGAAGTGGCTGCACTGTGGAAAGGCAGAGGGAAGGAAGCGTGCGGCTGCAGGAGAATGAAGGTGAGGAAGGAGGAGAGGATGAGAGTGGTTGCTGTTGTTGTTGTGGTTACCTGATGTGGATAATGTGATGATGGTTATATGTATTCATTTGCAGCTATGCTCATCATTTCATTGCATTCATAATTTCATTGTGTTATTATGGTATGTTACATTGGGAGAGAGACAATAATAGCAAAGGAAAGTAAGCGAAGGAAGAGTCAAGGGGGGAAGCGGACAGCAGTTGTGTCCCCTCGAGCATCGAGAGGAAATTGTGAGAGAGGGGGGGAGAGTGTGTGCAGAGGGGGGGGGGGGAGACAGAGTTGAGCAAGCAGGATATTGACAATGCAACAAGCATGTTACAGGTTCGACATCGACCGATTGGGTTCGACGGCGTTCAACGTCGTGCGGCATCGTCGACAGCATTCGATCAAGTGGATCGACCGTCATCATAGCCATCTTTGTTGTCTGCGTGATCATCATTTTGTCCTCGCCACCTCACCGTCAACAACATCGTCATCTTCCCTCAACCCCACCATTTCCGTTGGTGATTGGTGTAGTGGATGATCGGAACTTGGCCTCGACGTCGCGTGAAAGCTGTCTGGAGGAGTACCGCTGAGCGACGTCGACAGCGGCAGGACTGCCGTGGCTGCTGTGTCACCGTCATCATCATCATCATCATCACCATCAGAGGCGAGTGGAAGCGGCGACGCCACCACATATCGTCATCATCGGCATGTGCAACGACTACAGCCACAAGCAGGGGTGGATTACTAGCAGCGAGACTTCGTAGACCGCCACGCTGCAAGGAGGCATCGAGGACTTTGTCCAGTCAGGTGGGCTCTTTCCGTGTTGTCCTCCTCCTATGCACTTGGCCCCCCCTCTTGTATTAGTACTTGCGAACGGACGTTGGCTGCACACTGTCACGTCCCCCGAGCGGGTTCAGTGACGTCAGCTCATAAAGCGAGTGAAAAGAATAAACTCAAACAAAATAAACTAACACAAAATGCCAGAGTACAAACACACACTCTTTTATTCAACAATCAACAAGCAAACACAGGACAAATGGGAAATAACCTTCCCTCAACCCCTAAACAGACCCCCGTCCCAATACTAACTAACAATTACCTCCCCTTGCAACAAACCCCAAATGGAACTAAATAACAACAGTTTCTTTACAAAGTGTATACAGAAAATCAAAATCAACAAATCAATTCAAAATGCAAGTCTTCAAATAACAAGCGATGGCGTTGAATCATGAACTATTAGCTAGACAAAGCTGTAGCGCAGAAGTAATGTCTCAATGTTCTTGTTAAGTAGCTCAGAGAGCTAACAGTCTCTTTCACAAAGTGGATGATTCTTCTAACTAAATGGATATGTTTTTAGGTGCGTGTAATGTGAGTCTGTGTGTGCATGAATTAGGCATGAAAACCCCCTGGAAGCGTGTTGCCTCGGTACACAGGCAAAACCTGCAGCAGTGTAAGAAAGCACCACAACACTACTGTGTCGTAGAGGCAAAGGTACATCCCAGGCTGGTTAGGACCCAGTCAGCGGCAACAACATCAACATCAGTACAGCACAACAGGCACATCAAAGGCAACAGCGTGGGAATAATGCGTAGAAATAAACACGTAGATGTAATAATCATCATCACCTCATCCTTCTTCAGCATACTACATTCTATCACTCTTTCCATACATACACCCTCACTCTCTCTCTCCCTCTCTATATTCCCCATCGTCGCCTTTGACCCACTTCCATAACAACAACAGCAACGACATTTTCCCCATCACATATACAATAAGAAAATCATAGGAAAATCATATAAAATCAACAAAATTCATTACACATCCTAAAATACATCCCCTTCCCCACACTCATTACCACTCATACACGTACGCAGTGCTCGGAGCGCGCCACTAGAGAATTGAACGACAGGGTTTGCTTACCTTACAGGCCTCGGCTCGTGACGCCCTTTACCCCAACACCACAACACGACACAACACTGTCACAACATTGGCACAACACAATGGATTAGTCTTTGAGAGTCTCTTTCTCTTGCTCTTGCACGTTATTTCACTGTCCAAATAACATTTATTCTGAGGATGAGGACACCTTAGCTCTGCTACAGACACTAAGTTTTGGTGGGTGTTCAATCGAGAACCACACGCACCTTAAGTATGGAACTCTACACTCACTGGCGAATGGCAGTTACCATCTTCCTTCGAATTCTACACATCCTTATCCCGACGAGGGCATAAGACCTTGGGTGGCTATAAAACAATACACACACCCTTCCAACAGTACCCTACACTACGATGACCTCTGTCACAGGGCTGCTGTCTCGTTAGAATTCCTTCCTCACGCAATAGCATCTCAAACCACTCTGCCCTTCAAAATCTGCGCCGGCCACAAGCAAAACAGTCGAGCTCTCGTCAGTATGCACGTTCTTTATTACGCGTACCCCTATTCGAAATTGGCCGACTCCCTATCTACACGAATCGCACGGGCTCTACGAAACTGCACTTTCATACGCAAAAGTAAATCGGTCACGCTATTCTATGTACAGCAGATATACAGAGAAGTGTAACTTCGTAAAAAGTGTATCTCTCCCTACCATCTGAAAACTCGTGTCGTCACACACACGATTCGTTACGCGGACTGGGTTGGCTAGCAACCTTTGATCATCACTGACGAGTCATTTCATTGTACCATCGATTGTTCATCATCATTATTTTCTTTTTATGTGTAAATGTTGTATGTGTATGAGTGTGTGGCTTGAATGAATAAATAGTTTGAAAGTTGTATATCTACTCGTGTTATTCATCACTTCACGTCTGTTGGAAATCGTCATCCTGTCTGGGCTGTCTGCGTGTGCAAGTTGTTTGTTTGTGTCGTCTGCTTGGACGGGGTCGTGGCGGTGACATATGGTGGAGATGCCGGGGATGTGTGTGCCCAGACGTGAAGTTGTCTTGTAATTGTCCTGTGGTGTCCGAGTGTGTGAGTGACTTGGTGAGAGTGTGCACCCCAGCGGGTGGTTGGAGGGAGTCAGGTCGCTGTTTAGCGGAGGCTCACAGCCGGCCTAGGTTCGACCACACGTGGAGGGAAGGGGCCACTGCACTCTCCAGCCGATTCGCCACCTCGCGGGCCAGTTCCACTGTTTGAGTGGGAGTAGGAGGGTGATAGGTAGGGAGTTAGCTTAGTTAGGTAGGGTAATATCTTAGGCTAGGTTAGGTAGGGTAGGTAAGGGTTTTGACTTGTTGTTGTTGGTGTTCTTGTTGCTTCTCTTGTAAGCAGGATGGCATCGATCGAGGAGGCTGAGGGAGTGTCTCCGATCGCGGGTCGCACGCGTTCTCGCGTGGGTGTCACGATGGACGAGCGGGCGACGACGGCGGCAGCTGATACAGGAGTCATCGATCTACCTTCTGCGATCGAGCAGCGGAGGTCGCCGGTCAGGTCATCGCGTCGTGGGTCCGCGGACGACGAGTTGTCGACGTTTGAAACCAGAGACACAGTGAGTAACCCTTTTCCGACGGGATTTGGTGCGACTGGCGGGATGTCGACAGGCGCCGACTTCTACGGGGACCAAGATCGCCTGAGCGACGCGACGAGGCCGAAGAAGTTAGAGACCAACCCCTACAGTTCGATCTACAAGGTCGAGGGAGCACCCACGCCGAGGATAGGACTGTTCCCGGACGAGACGCCGGTGGAGAGGATCCTGAGGCTCGCCAAGCGCGAAGGATTGAGAGGACAGGCTGCGATGGACTACGCGATGGACCAAGCGGCGAGGGCGAGCCAGGAAGACGCAAACAGGAGAGAGAGAGAGAGATAGAGAGATGGCGCACGAATTAGCGATGGCGCAACTGACGTTGCAAGGCGCCGGAAACCGTAGGAATCGTCAACCCGAGTTCGAGACGGTCAAGCTCAGGTTACCTTTCATCGAGGATAAGGACGATCTCGAGACCTACCTGTGTCAGTTTGAGCGATTCGCCAAGGCACAAGAGTGGAACAAGGACACGTGGGCTATTCGCTTTGGGGACCTTGTTGAAGGGGAAGGCGAGGGAAGTCTACGTCGGCCTGAACGAGGACGACTCTGCCGACTATGAGATACTGAAGGCAGCGTTGTTGGTACGTTTCAACCTGACGGCCGAGACGTATCGCAAGAAGTTTCGCCAGCTACGAAGGGAGCCACCGGAGACTTTCAAGCAGTACCTGCGGAAGTCAGAGTTGTTCCTGGAGCGCTGGATGGGACTAGCGAACAAGAAGGCCACGTACGGAGACTTGTTGGACTTGGTGTTGATGGAGCAGCTAGTCAACGGTTTGACGCCGGAACTGGTCACATTCGTGCGCGAACGCAACCCAGCAACGGTGGAGGAAGCCGCGACGTTGGCGCAGCAGTACGTCTACGCCAGGGCAGGAACAAACCTACGTTTCCCAGGACGTCAACCTTTTACACCCAAGGACAAGAACGAGGGTCGCAGGCCAGCGGGACCACGACCCAACTCGCCTGACAAGCGGGAATGCTACAGTTGCGGACAGAAAGGGCACCTGAAGAGGAATTGTCCGAAACGCAACGAGCGGAGTGGAGCAGCGTTGCGCGTCGTGGAGGAGGAAAAGGAGGCAGGCAAGAAGAGAGATTCTCGTTTCCAAAGCCAAGTGGTAGTAGAAGGAGTTCCGCTGATGGCCATGAGGGATACGGGAGCCGACCTGATATGCCTGCGGGAAGGAGAGATTGCCAACCTCAACTACACGGGACGCACGCGGCGCGTGGGATTCGCCATTCGCCAGTTGTCCAAGTCACTGCCGACGGCGTGGGTGCAACTGGAGTCACCGTTCTACACCGGGAGGGTGGAGGTAGTGGTGGTACCAGACTTGACCTACCCAGTGGTGGTCGGCAACTGGGCGAGGACGGAACGGCAACTCGACACAGCACTGCCGGTATTCGCCGAGGGAGCCGCAGAGTGTTGCGCAGTGCAGACTCGGGGACAAGCAGCCAAGGAGCGAGACGCTGCGGAACCATTGGTGGTCGGACCAAGCAAGAACATCGTCGCGACGCCGAAGGCGATTCGCCAACTGCAGTTGGGAGACGACGAGCTTGCGAGGGTGCGGCAGCTAGCGGACCGGAAGGCAGGAAAGGAGAAACGAGGCAAGGGGCAGGTGGCTTTTGTCTGGAAGCGAGGCCTGTTGTACCGCGAGTACACAGGGCAAGACAGAGTGGATCACAGCCAGTTGGTGGTACCAACCAAGCTTCGGTCAGAAGTACTACGCATGGGACACGACACGCCTATGGCTGGACATCTGGGAGCCAAGCGGACCCAAGATCGAGGGTGGGCCGAGTTCTACTGACCAGGGATGTGCCGTGACGTCAGGAGGTACTGTGTGTCGTGCGACGCATGCCAGCGGACGACACCGAAGGGGCGCGTCAGGAAAGTACCGTTTCAGAGAGTCGGCAAGAACAGGAAGTTGTACCACGCGAACTTGCTGAAGCGCTACGTGGAACGCGGAGCAGAACCAGAACCGACGGTGGCAGTGGTGATCGACCAGGCGGAAACAGAGGGGACGACGGACATCAGCTACCAGGGCACTGTACCGCTGATACCGCTACGAGCGAGCGAGGGACCAGAGGACGTACAGATAGATATGACACTGTCTACACTCCATCAGAGGCAACTGCGAGAAGTGTGCCAACAGAACGCCAGTCAGCTGACTGATCTACCTCAGCGCACCAACCTGGGCGAGTGCGAGGTAGTGTTGACCGACGACAACCCTGTGCGTATACGACAGCATCCGTTACCATTTTCACAGATGGAAGTCATCAAGGGGGAAGTGGAATCGATGCTGGAGTTGGGGGTTATCGAACCCTGTACATCGCCGTACAGCGCACCGATCGTGTTGGTGAAGAAGAAGAGTGGGGAGGTACGATTCTGCATCGACTACCGGGGGTTGAACAAGGTTGTCAAGTTCGACGCAAAGCCACTACCGGACATCGAGTATTTGTTTGCCAAGCTAGGGAAGGCCAAGTACCTAAGCAAGCTGGACCTGACAAAGGGATACTGGCAGATACCAGTCAAGCAGGAAGACCGGGACAAGACGGCGTTTACGACGCCGCAGGGCCAATTCAGATGGACCGCGATGCCGTTTGGATTGAAGACTGCAGGAGCGACTTTCTCACGCATGATGAGTAAGCTGCTACGACCACTGCACCGAGCGGACGTCGATAACTTCATGGACGACGTCATGATCGCAACGGAAACGTGGGAGCAGCATCTGCAAGCGCTGAGAGCCGTGTTTCAGAGGCTGCAGGAAGTACATCTCGCCGCCAGACCAAGCAAGTGTTTCCTAGGGTACAAAGAGCTGAGTTACCTAGGCCATCAAGTGGGAGATGGAGCGATGAAGCCGGAACGAGACAAGTTGGACAAGGTACGCCGAACGTGTCCACCGACAACCAAGAAGCAAGTCCGAGCGTTCTTAGGGTTGTGTGGGTACTACAGGAGATTCGTGCCGCATTTCGCTGAGAGAGCACTACCGCTGACCAACCTGATGAAAGGAGGGAAGAAGGGAGAGGTCAACTGGACGGACGATTGTCAGGGAGCTTTCGACGATTTGAAGGGAGCGCTGACCAGTGAGCCAGTGGTAAAGCTACCAGACCTGGACAAGGAGTTCATCTTGAGGACAGACGCATCTGAGCAGGGGCTAGGAGCCGCACTGTTGCAGGAAACTGGTGAGGGTGTGCAACCAGTGGGGTTCGCCAGCAAGAAGCTACTGCCAGCGGAACGGAACTACTCCACCATCGAGAAGGAGTGTTTGGCAGTCGTGTGGGCAGTCCAACGGTTCGAACCGTATCTGTTCGGACGGCACTTCTGGCTGGAAACCGACCATCGACCGCTGCAGTACCTGCAGAGTACGCACCTCAACAGTGCCAGACTTACCCGATGGGCGATGCAACTTCAGGCATACGTGTTCACTGTCCGACCGATCCCAGGAAGAGACAACATAGAAGCAGATTTCCTCAGCAGATCTGACCCTGTGAAGGTTAAATTTGGAACTCTCCGTGGGTTCGTCTAGGGAGGGGTGTGTGTCACAGGGCAGTCTGTGGTGGAAGAGCAGCAGGGGTTAGGGGTGTGTAATTGCAAGTTGCGATGTGTTTGATTGCAATAGCCGGAAGCGTGCGGAACGTGACATAGCATTGCGCAGTGGTTAGGGCATTAGGAAAAGTACTCACTTCTTGGCAGAACGGTTTTGAGGGAGCTACAGGAGAGACGTATTGTCTAGTGCTCTGTGTTTTCTGTGGTGTAGGGTTAGACGGTTATCGACGAGTTATGGTAACCAGTCTGGGAAAATACTAGTTAAAAAGGTTGCTGGTTTCTATGGTGGTAATACTCAAAGTGGAGTACAGTTATAGAAAAGCAAAGTTGTGTAGTGTGGTAGTTAGCGTGAGGTAGAGTCCGCTAGGAAGGCTACGCACTACAGATTTACCCTACACGGAGTTACTCGTAGGAGTGTGGTGGAAAGGGCTACGAGTGCGACTTCATTCGAACCGCCTGGGTGAGTGGAGTTGGGTTGTTTCCACACGTTCCTAGAACCTAGTGCTGGCTATGGGGTGTGAGTACGAGAGGTGTGTGTGGGGGAGGAAGAGAGGGTGGAAGTGGCTGCACTGTGGAAAGGCAGAGGGAAGGAAGCGTGCGGCTGCAGGAGAATGAAGGTGAGGAAGGAGGAGAGGATGAGAGTGGTTGCTGTTGTTGTTGTGGTTACCTGATGTGGATAATGTGATGATGGTTATATGTATTCATTTGCAGCTATGCTCATCATTTCATTGCATTCATAATTTCATTGTGTTATTATGGTATGTTACATTGGGAGAGAGACAATAATAGCAAAGGAAAGTAAGCGAAGGAAGAGTCAAGGGGGGAAGCGGACAGCAGTTGTGTCCCCTCGAGCATCGAGAGGAAGTTGTGAGAGAGGGGGGGGGAGAGTGTGTGCAGAGGGGGGGGGACAGAGTTGTGCAAGCAGGATATTGACAATGCAACAAGCATGTTACAGGTTCGACATCGACCGATTGGGTTCGACGGCGTTCAACGTCGTGCGGCATCGTCGACAGCATTCGATCAAGTGGATCGACCGTCATCATAGCCATCTTTGTTGTCTGCGTGATCATCATTTTGTCCTCGCCACCTCACCGTCAACAACATCGTCATCTTCCCTCAACCCCACCATTTCCGTTGGTGATTGGTGTAGTGGATGATCAGATCTTGGCCTCGACGTCGCGTGAAAGCTGTCTGGAGGAGTACCGCTGAGCGACGTCGACAGCGGCAGGACTGCCGTGTCTGCTGTGTCACCGTCATCATCATCATCATCACCATCAGAGGCGAGTGGAAGCGGCAACGCCACCACGTATTGTCATCATCGGCACGTGCAACGACTACAGCCACAAGCAGGGGTGGATTACTAGCAGCGAGACTTCGTAGACCGCCACGCTGCAAGGAGGCATCGAGGACTACGTCCAGTCAGGTGGGCTCTTTCCGTGTTGTCCTCCTCCTTTGCACTTGGCCCCCCTCTTGTATTAGTACGTGCGAACGGACGTTGGCTGCACACAATTCGTTACGCGGACTGGGTTGGCTAGCAACCTTCGATCATCACTGACGAGTCATTTCATTGTACCATCGATTGTTCATCATCATTATTTTCTTTTTATGTGTAAATGTTGTATGTGTATGAGTGTGTGGCTTGAATGAATAAATAGTTTGAAAGTTGTATATCTACTCGTTGTGTTATTCATCACTTCACGTCTGTTGGAAATCGTCATCCTGTCTGGGCTGTCTGCGTGTGCAAGTTGTTTGTTTGTGTCGTCTGCTTGGACGGGGTCGTGGCGGTGACAGGATGTTTTGCATAAAATTATATATTAGGCCCTTATACATAATTATGGTTGCACACAATAGTTCTATATATTTTTTTTATTTCATTATTTAGAAAACCTCTACTATTACATAAACTATGCTTCCCGAGTTTGCGATAATTCTCCTACTGCTACAACTACTACTACTACTACTGCTGCTGCTGCTATTACTACTACTGCTGCCCCTGCTTCTACTGTGCTGCTGCTAGTACTGCTACTACTACTACTGCTGCGTGCCTGCTTCTACTATTACTAGTCGTACTACTACTGCTGTTCCTGCTCTGCTGCAGCAGCTGATGATGATGATGATGATGATGATGATGATGATGATGATGATGATGATGATGATGATGATGATATTTGTTGTTGGTGATAGAAACAAAATGCTAGGTTATGTTCTATATAGGCCTAACTATATTCCTCCCCATGGGTATGTGTTGGGGATTTTGGGTGGGAGGGAGGGGGTGTATGTGAAATCCGAGTTTTCTCAGCGAAAACACATCAGCGGTAAGAGCAACGCCACCCGGGGCAGAGTGAGCACAGAGTAGAGCTTGCTGGCTGTTTTGCTATCTAGAACCAAAGAACGTACAGCTTCACAAAGAAGGATCATAACGCCACACCGCTATATAAAAAGTGATGACAGATGCGTTTGGCGCGCACCAAGCGGATGGTCTGAACGCTCGTTGCAAGGGACGTAATCCTCTGCTTAGCAATACGTAAACAAACCTTGCCGCAGGACTTTTTTTGAACCCTAAACATTATCCTTTTGTAGTAAAACGAACTCAAAAATGTTTTATTTATACAAGTAAATACTTTTTTTTAATTCACATTAATTACCAAAGCTGTTCGATTCATGATTTTATGCAGACCTATCACACAGTAACTGACCAGCAAAAAAGTGTCACATTAAAAACAAACACGGTGCTTGCCTTTATTATAGATTCATTAGTGCGCAACCACTTGGCAACAAACCTGTTAATTAATGCAATTATTCAGTATTACTGAATTGCTCTTGTTGTGCAGTTATTGCCTTGTTTTCTCCTTTATATGAAATTAAGTGTGAATCTGCCTATTAATTGAGTGCATGACTGCGTGTGTATTAATTTGTGCTGTAGGCCTACACATGCAACAGGGTTTTTTTCTTCTGAGAAAGCTCGAGTGCATTTATAACTTTTGTCTGAACTTGTTATGAAATAACTTCATAATGCATTCCTGTGTAGCCTACTCAGGCCTGTATGTGTGCAACTGCATAATAGGCATATTTGCCGAGAAAAACAAAATCGCGGTGACCATTCATATAATAAGACAGGGAAAAGAAATCAGTGACCAGACAGTTAAGAAGACGGACAAGCAAGTGAAAATGAACAAAAACAATGCATTACTGAACTTGCATGTCATTTAATTGTATTACAATACAACATGCAACAAATTGAAACATAGCCATGTAAAGTGCCAAAGCACAAAAACATGCCCAAAGTTAATTGATAAGAATTTAGAGAAGCAATATGAATTATTAGGAAATCTACACACACACACACTTGATTCTGAAGAAACATTTTGATTTTAATAATTCACTTCACTTTTAAGATTCCTACAAACTTGATATTAGTTTGTAAACTGTTTTTAATGTTTCAATTTCACATATACACGCATTCATCAAAAGGCCTTTCTTATAGAATTACTCAAGTTAAGACAGGGAGATAAACTAGAAACACTGAAGACGCAAAAAATACACAACAGTTGGAACGCAACACCAATTTACGTTTTGCTAATTTTATGGTTCTCTTCTTCCTCACATAAGATAATAGAATAATAATTAAAACGGAATTCAAAAAAACTATATTCAAGAAAACTATAAGTCTTATAGTAATAAAATAATAAGTATTAAGTAGCTGAACTTTAATATGAATCTCTCTGAAACAACCCCGTTCCGGTCTGACAGACAATTACGTTTATGAAAATATGAAAACATTGTTCCAAACTTAGTTTCAATATTATATTTTGAACAAGTAAATCATAAAAATATAAATATTCAAATTACCGTGTCTGTCATGAACAGAATCCAGAATCACCACAGTGAAAAATAGAAATAGCATACACCACAATATTTTCGAGTCGCAAAGAATAGCATTCACTCTTTTTTTTCACAGTCTATCTTTCATTCCAATTTTTCTATCCTAGCCCTACTTCATCCGCATGCTTGCAACCTCCCGCAGCTTCACACATGCTGTCCGCCATGTTATCAACACTAGCCGGCTAGCAAAGCTTCAGACCCCCCGCTTGGGGGCGATGTACTCTCGATTTTGCACGCTTTTGAGTTATGCACCTTCTTTGTAAAGCTGTACGTTCTTTGCTAGAACTCACCACCAGCAAAAGAGCACGTCCGTGCAATGTAATAAGCACATGCGTGCACGTACTAGACCTAGGCTTATACTCTCATTTGAAAGAGTAAACTCCATTTAGTATCCAAACTTAGCTGCATATACTTTGATACTATCGGGAATTAGAACGAGCCATAAGTCTGTCTGTTTTTCGGTCGATCGGTCTGTTGTTCGCTATATTTCAAGAAAAAGTGAACATAATGGACCCCTCTCCATAGCAACAATCGTTGAGTTAGTGGCTAACCTCCCATGTTATCGTATTTGCTTTACCTCAGAGGACAAGATGCTGAAATGTTGTTGTTGTTTTGGTGTTTTTTTAAAGCAAAAAGAGCAAGCATGATACTTCAAGGAACATTTAATTACATTACGTAAAACCGAACCCACGGGGAAATTGCATTTTTCAGTAAAATCCTCTAATAGTAAATACGAATCGAATGACTGCAAAAGGCTAAGTGCAATGTAAGTGTTAAACGGATATATTACGTTAAATGTATTGTTATGAAACAAACAATTAAACTTTCCAACGAAAACCGAACAAAATTCCCAACTTCGCTCCAAGAATGTTCCGTATTCAGAGTGATTCATCGGAAATAAATAAAAGACTAGTGCATTTTATTTTTTTAAAGTTTAGTTTAGTTGGTTTTTTTCCATTAACATGTTTATAATTTCCTCGTAGGTTATCCGTGGGTTTAATTAATTTATTGTTAACATTAAGCTAAAAGATATGGAACTCTGAACAGTATATGTTGGTGGTGTTGTCTCATCTCCGTTGTTGTCAATACAGATGTGTCAGTGATCAAGTTCAAGAGTAACGGGTTTGGATTATGTAGTGTGTCCTTGTGCGTGATGAGTAGCGAGTGGAAAAGTAACCTCATGGCGTGTCGTCTTACGCACCTATACCTGTTGCACGTTGTGCTTGCAACCTGCTTGGGCGCAACGAACAAGACATGTAAGTACTGTACAGGAAACGTCCACGCAGGTCTAGCTCGGACACAACCACCCTTGTACACCACGTTTACTTTAGTATCAACAGTGTTTTACAACTCAAAATGCCACAGGCACTACCTTTAGTTCAATTCAATGCAGTATTTTACTTTTAATAATAATAAGAAGAAAAATAATAATTATTATTAACCATTTTCTGCAACAATGATCTGTTATGCATGGTCTCTACTAGCCCAGATCTGCCAGCATGTATATTTATGATTTTTTCAATCTTTTTCTATTTGATGTGGGCTTTTATTTTTTTTTACAATTCTTTTTTATAGTAATGATTTTCTGTTTTGGTGTGAGTGCATGAGTATTGGGCTTTGAACCGAATTTTTACTGCTGCTACTACTACTACTACTACTACTGCTACAACAACAACTACTACTACTACTACTACTACTGCTGCGACTACAACTACAACAACTACTACTACTACTACTGCTACAACAACAACAACTACTACTACTACTACTACTACTGTTACTACAACTACAACTACTACTACTACTACTACTACTACTACTGCTACTACAACTACTACTACTACTACTACTACTACTACTACAACTACTACTACTACTATTAATAATACTGCTACTACAACTACAACAACAACAACTACTACTACTACTGCTACTATAACTACTACTGCTACTACAACAACTGATACTACTACTGCTACTATAACTACTACTGCTACTACAACAACTGATACTACTACTGCTACTACTCCTGCTACTACAACTACAACTACTACTGCTACTACTACTACTAATACTACTACTACTACAACTAGAACTACTACTACTACAACTGCTACTATTACTACTACTGCTACTACAACTACAACTACTACTACTACTGCTACTACAACTACAACTACTACTGCTACTACTACTACTACTACTACTACTACAACTAGAACTACTACTACTACAACTGCTACTATTACTACTACTGCTACTACAACTACAACTACTACTACTACTGCTACTACAACAACTACTACTACTACTACTGCTACTACAACTACAACAACTACTACTACTACTACTGCTACTACAACTACAACTTCAACTACTACTACTACTACTACTACTACTACTAATAATAATAATAATAATGGATGCTATATACGCGGGTTACCTCCCCTCCCTTACCCCCCCCCCCTCCCTCGCCCAAAAAAATAAATGCTTGAAGAGCTGCGATCTGTACCGACCCTACACGCTCATCTGTGTTCACCAACTCATAACAAAAAACATCTATCCCTTAATGATGTGGGATAAAGGCAGGGAGATCGCGCGCACTATTAGAAGATGTAAGAAATCAAATTTTTACTATTTTAAATTTTATATTGACTGCACCATAATTTAAGGGAGGGAGGAAACCGCAGTACCCGGAATAAACCCTCGGTGACCGGAGTAGTCTCGTATGCCTTATGCGGGAATCGAACCTGCGTGCTTCAACATAGGAAACATGGCGATTAACCAACTGCACCTCGTGGCCATTTTACCTCTGTTCACTCTAGGTGATATTAGATAACAAAAGACACATAAAACAAAATAAAATAAAATTATACCAATCTACCAACTGGTGATTAACTCCCCCCCCCCCCACACACACAATATTAGCAATGTCTATCTTATCCAATCCTAAACCGTAACTCGAAGGTCGTTGAGGCACCACACATGATCCTTTAACCAGCACACTCCATCTTTCTCTGTCCTCAGCAACCCTCATGCCTTCGCTCAGTGTCAAGCCAGTCCATTTCCGAATGTTGTACTCCCACCTCTTTTTCTGTCTCCATCTCCTTATGTCTCATTGCACCGTGCCTTGCAAGATGGTCTTTGCAAGGCCTGATGCTCTAATGACCATTCCATCGGAGTTTCCGTTTCTTCATCACTGTGAGCATGTCGTCATGTTGTTCTATGGCTTGTGTGATGGTCTGTCGTCATTCGCGTTGGTGATGTGCTGGGTATAGGAAATACCCAGAAGTCTTCTGTAGCACCTCATCTCCATGCTTTGTATTCTTCGTTGTAGGTTTGCTGTGAAGGTCCATGTTTTACAAGCGTATAGGAAGATGGCAAGGGAGCGCTATGACAAGGAGCGCAGCTGCGCTACCTTGGAATGTAGACTGATGGTCCTATCTTTACAAATGGGCTTCAACCTTGTCCGGTTGTCCAGTTGTTTGTGCGATCCTGGAGAGGACTTCCTGTCGGGACCCATTGTCTGTTACAATGGCTCCTAAATATTTGAAGTTATGCACTGTGTTGAGGGCTTGGGCTTGGACTTTGGTGTCCGAGTTGATGCCATTGATGTTGTTAGTCATCGTTTTGGTCTTCTTTGCACTTATTTCCATTCCATATGTTCTGGAGATGGTGTCAAGCCTCTGTACCAGCTGTTCAAGTTCTTGTTCCTCTCCAGCCAATCCATCAATGTCATCAGCAAAACGGAGGTTTGGGGTTGCTCTACCCCTATGCTGACTGTGCCTTCGTCAATGTGTAGATTATATAAATGGTCTTCCTTTAAATTTTCATATTTCTTGGGTATTACTACCCTATTCTTTTAATTGACATCGCTAATTGGTATATAAATTGTTCTGCAGAATGTTTCCTGAACAAGGACACTAATTATTTGACCGTCAAGAATGTATTGTTAATGTCATATTATCTTCCACAGTTTATTTAAAACATAAGTCAAATTGCTGCACGTTGTTTTAAGAATGTAAGTATGATTAATTAACTTCTCAATTTTAGAAATCATTTCATTATAAGACAAACATAAATTAGCCACAACTATCGGACCCAACCTCTTTTCAAACAAATTTTCAAAGCATAAACATATTGTTTGTTTTTCCTTCCCAGGCATCAATAAATCGGAATCTGGATATCCACATTCTAAAAAAATATGTATTCATTTTATTTAATGTCCTTTTTAAAGTAGCATTTAATGATGTTTGTTCTGTATTAAATTCATTGGGCACTATTGTTATTTAAAAAAAAACCAAATTACTAGTAGTACACCTGAAACTTTCTTAAGTTAACTGGTAACGAGGAAAGGTTCAGAACACCCTTTAATGTATATGAAAACTTTTGTTTTTAACTACTACTACTACTACTACTACTACTACTACTACTACTACTACTACTACTACTAATTGATTTTACATAGCGCGATTCCAGAAAACAGTCTATTCAAAGCGTTCACTCGCATTGACATACTCACCCACACGCACATTACTATTCATAATTTTAAACCAACGATTTTAAACACAGGGAGAGAAAAATGTATTCCAAGGCCCCCACCTCCCCTCCCCCCCCCCCACAAAAAAAAGTATGTTTTCGGTTTCCAGACCGAGCCTAATTTTTTTACCCGATCCTAAACTTTTTGGGGGGATCGTCTAGAAAAATACAATTGAAAAAAAAAGCCAAAGATATTGCACCTAAGGTGGAAAATGTTTTCAAAAAAAAACAAGCCGATCTTCCGACCCTATTTTTTCTACGTAACCGTAAACAGGCATATTAATTTGTTTGGCCTATATTGAAAAAATGCACGTGCCGATCAAGTCAAGTCAAGAAATCTTTTATTCCACAAAACATGGGAAAATATGTTGTGTCACATTGCATAGATGGCAAAAAGAAAACCCAAACTACAAGAAGACATTAGATGTACACAAACAAGTTATTGCCCGACGATGCTGTTGTAACACAATTTACTTTAGTGCTTCACTAGTCCGCGATCCACATTGAAGGCGCTTTCACAACATTTTATTTATTTTTTTAATCGTTCTTATATAGCGATTTTCCAGCTCAAGAGCTGCTCAAGGTGCTGACCGATACAGGATCTAACTCACTTTTCATCTTTGGGCGCATAGTCTGACGCGCCCGGACGACTGAGCGCCATCTAGGGCGACCTGTGTAGGGGAAAATGGACCTAGTATGTGGTGGGTGTATTTGGGTAGCCGGCACTCACCCGTTTAGGAAACGAGCGTCAGAATGCGTGCAGTCACAGATAAGACCTCGGTTTATACTCTCATTCAAAGAAATAGGGGCGCAGTGTTGCAGGTTGCTGTTTTAAAAAAAAACAACTCCTAGCTGTCAAGTGGGTTTGAACCACTGCCTGTTTAGGCTGCAATGTTGTCGCATGACATTCGAGTGCACTGCGTACACCACTGAGCCAACTGCACTCCCGTTGTGTGATACAATCATGGCTCCTAAATATTTGAAGTTATGCACTGTGTTGAAGGATTGACCTTGGACTTTGGTGTCCGAGTTGATGCCATTGATGTTGTTGGTCATCATTTTGGTCTTCTTTGCACTTATTTCCATTCCATAGGTTCTGGAGGTGGTGTCAAGACTCTGTACCAGCTGTTCAAGTTCTTGTTACTCTCCAGCCAGCCATGTCATCAGCAAAACGGAGCATAAAACAGGAAGCTACTACTACTACGAATACTACTACTACTAGTAGTAGTCGTAGTAGTAGTAGCAATAATGGATGGTATACGCGCCTTATTCCTAAATCAGGCTTAAAGCGCGGCGATCTGTAATAATATTTACGCTCACATGTTACAGACGCTCCTACATACACAACAAACGCACATTCGTCATTCAAAAGATGTGGTGTAAAGGCGAGTCGCTACTAGAAGGTGGAAATAAAATTGAATTTTGTGTTAAATTTTTTAGATACACTGCATTCAATATGATTATTGAAGGGGAGGAGGAAACCGGAGTACCTGGAGAAAACCTCGGTGACCTGAAAAGTCTCGTACCTAAGTCACATAAGTTCGTTCCTCCTCGTCTTCTTCCTCCTCTTCCTCGTCCTCCTCCTCCTCTTCCTCCTCCTCCTACTCCTCCTCATCATCATCATCATCATCATCATCGTGCTCGCTCCATCTTTCTCTGTTCAAAACCCTCATGGCTTCGCTCAGTGTCAAGCCAGTCCGTTCTCGAATGTTGTCCCCCCACCTCTTTTTCTGTCTCCCTCTTCTGCCTCCTTGCACCGTGCCCTGCAGGATGGTCTTTGCAAGGCCTGATGCTCTGGTGACGTGACCATATCATCGGAGTTTCCGTTTCTTCACCACTGTGAGCATGTCATCGTGTTGTCCAATAGCTTGTGTGATGGTCTGTCGGACTTCGTCTTTGGTGATGGGCTGCCTATAGGAAATGCCCAGAAGTCCTCTGTTGCACTTTATCTCCATGCTTTGTATTCTTCGTTGTAGATCTGATGTGAGGGTCTATGTTTCGCAAGATAGACATGATAAGGGAGCGCAGTAGTCTTACCTTGGAGTTTAGACTGATGGTCCTGTATTTTCCAAATGGGCTTCAACCTTGTTATGGCAGCTGTTGTTTGTGCGATCCAGGAGAGGACTTCATGTCGGGACCCATTGTCTGATACAATTGCTCCTAAATATTTGAAGCTATGCACTGTGTTGAGGGATTGGCCTTGGACTTTGATGACCGTGTAAATGCCATTGGTGTTGTTGGTCATCATTTTGGTCTTCTCTGCACTTATTTCGATTTGAAAGGCTTTGGGGGTGGTGTCAAGCCTCTGTAACAGCTGTTCAAGTTCTTGTTCTTCTCCAGCCACTCCAACAATATCATCCGCAAAAAAGAGGTTGGAGATTGCTCTACCCCCTATGCTGATTGTGCCTTGACATGATGCGCTCCAGGAAGGTGTTGAAAAGAGTTGGAAAGAGTATATATCCTTGACGCACGCCGTCAACCAGTTCCCGTTGGCGCTGTTGTGGAAGACTGCACTGGTAGCCTTGCCAAACAGGCTTTTGACGACTTTAATAATTTTAGGGCTAATGTTGTACACCCTCATGGTTGCCCACAGATTTCCATGCCAGACTCGGTCAAACGATTTCTTCAAGTCTACAAACACATGGTATTTCTCACAGATTATTCTGAGGTTGAAAATCTGTTCAGTGGTACTTCGCCCTGCACTGAATCTTGCTTGTTCTTCCTCTATGATTTGTTTAGCTTAGGGTTTCAACCTGT
Source organism: Oncomelania hupensis (assembly GCA_036898135.1). Taxonomy (NCBI): domain Eukaryota; kingdom Metazoa; phylum Mollusca; class Gastropoda; order Littorinimorpha; family Pomatiopsidae; genus Oncomelania; species Oncomelania hupensis. The sequence goes on along the minus strand of CM072520.1, from coordinate 37,274,867 downwards.
TGAGTATTATTTTCAAAGAGGACCTTGCTGGGATGGCTGATGAGGCTGATGGTGTGGTAAATTTTACACTCCTGAAGGTTACCTTTTTGGGAAGAGTGATGACAAGCGACTGGATCCATGGTGTAGGACACTCCCCACTCTGCCAGATCATGTTATAGATAATGGTGAGGGCGTCAATCATCACTTCTCCCCCTGCTTAAAGCAATTCCGCGGGTATGTTGTCCACTCCCGCTGATTTCCCCTTCTTCAGCGATTGCACTGCTGCCTCAACTTCTCCGAAAATTGGGAGGACTTCTTCGTCTTCTCTGTTCTGGGGACATGCTAGAACTGATAGGTCCCCGTTTGGTGTGTGATTGTAAATATCAGTACAACTTATGTTAATCTGATGAATAAAACTTGATGCAACAACAACAACAAAAATGTCAGAGCAGTACTCTATCTATCCAAGACTTCTTGTTCTTATGAATGGCATATGCTTTGGATCGTAAAGACCTTGGGCTATGTAACACTAGTCTATGGCGTACGAACAGGGTCAAACGCGCGATGAAAAGGATCGATGCTTTGCATCGATACTATTCTCATAAGGATCCATCCGTTTAGGAAAGTGTCGCTATTTTTCTCAAAAGGATCGCACATTTTCTCAAATGGAACGCCAATTGCGAAAGTATCGATGCTTTTTAAAAAGTATCGATACTTTGCATCGATACTTTAGCTCGAGCAGTTTCATCGCGCAGTTCCGAAGTTTACCGAGGCAAAACACACTGTTTCTGCAAAACTGAAATCGGTCAAGCTAATAAAATAATTGTGATGATATTCTGGGGAAGATACGTTTATCTTACTAGGGGGTATCATCACATATGGGGGCTCGTCCGGGATTTTAAATTTTTGTATCTATATCTTGAGTAACCTAAGATAATAACGAATAGAAAACATTATCTCACTTAGGATTCGTAACAGTGGTCTAGTACAAAATCCGAGAGTTGACTCAGTTGCATTGGGAAAAAACATTTTCTTGATTTTTTGAATTGCATGATTGAATTGATTGTTGTATACACATGTATGTATTGATTGATGTAAGATAATTGTGTCTTATGCATTGATTGAAAATTGTTGTGGATTGCTGGTAACATCTCACATAGGGATATTTTGATTGCACTTGTGTTAAACTAGATTGACTAATAGTTGTTAGGTTATCTTGCTTTTGGACTCTGGAAATCTAGAAATCTATCATGGCCGACTTCATAAAAGTACGCCGAGAATTGAGAGAAGAGGGAATAGCACTAGGTCTAGCAGGGCAAGATTTAATCACGTATGTAACCTCAGAATGGGATAAATTGGAGAAATCCAGAGCAGAGGAAAGAATCTGTGCAGAAAAAGCTAGAGCAGAAGAAAGAATCTGTGCAGAAAAAGCTAGAGCAGAAGAAAGAATCTGTGCGGAAAAAGCTAGAGCTGAGGAAAGAATCTGTGCAGAAAAAGCTAGAGCTGAGGAAAGAGACCATGCAGAAAAGTTAAAAGGCATGGAACTAGAGATGACGGAACGTCTAAAAAAGTTGGACATTGAAGCCAGGGAAAAGGAAAGGGACCAGTTGATAGCAGCTCGGGCAACTGACCCGAATATTAGCCTACTGTCAAACTCATCTGACAACCCTCCCCAACCTCCGTCCATCACTCCAGGCATGAATTTTTTTCTAAGTCCATTTGACGAGAAAGTTGATAGGATAGATGCATATCTTGATCGGTTTGAGCGCTTAGCACAGGAATTCGAACTTGACTATAACAAATGGAACATAAAATTAGCTCAAGGATTGAGAGGTACAGCCTATGACGTGTATGCGAAATTGCCCACAGGACAAAGTAACGATTACCCAGCTCTAAAGAAAGCACTCTTGATATGGTTCGAGTTGACCGCCGAAACCTACCGTAAGAAATTGCGCAACTCGCGGAAAGAGAAAGGTGAAAGCCACAGTCAGTTTGTAGACAGATTGGAAACCTACTTGCGTAAATGGTTAGCCTTATCCAACCTAGAAGAATCATTCGCAGATCTTGCTGAACTAATCCTTAGCGAACAGTTACGCGATGCAATGACGCCAGAAACTAGGATGTTCACCGCGGAACAAGGGGCCGAGAACTTAGCTGATCTAATCAAACTAGCGGACCGTTACACCACCGCGCATGAAAACGAAGCTAAACGCAAGGTAACAGATAAACCCAGCAGAGATGGAAACAACCAGAAACTCCACCCACAACAAACACAGCAGTCTAATCAGAACCAGCAGAATTCGGATAACAAGAAAACCCAAAACTCGGTAAAACCGTCCGGTCAAGGTCAAAACCCCCGGAAATATTGTTCTAACTGCAAAAGGACTAACCATAACACAGTTGATTGCCGTAGAACAGCGAATCAAACGCACACAGTGGCTGTAAGTCAAACTAGTACCGTTGACCTGGAGACTTCAGATAAGTCTCGACCTCCAGTCAGTGAACAAGTTGTAGTGAACGGGAAAACCGCGTCATGTCTATACGACACCGGATTATCGTACGATGCAATCGTCAGTCGAACTCTTGTAGCGGCTGATGACATCACCGACGAGACCGTCACTTTGCAAGGCCCTGATCGATCCATACCCGCCTCCACCTTACCAATCGCGATAGTCCACGTAGACTCCCGATATGTGTCAGGAAAAGTAAAAGCGGCAGTAATGGATGCACCTTTGTATGACCTCATACTAGGGTGCAAATATGTGTATTTAGGGACGCCAATTGCGCCGGCATCGGTTGCATCAGTCCAAACTAGAGCACAGATAAGACAGGACGCTGCAGATAATCTCCCTGCTAATCCGGCACCAGCCGAGATGAGGACAGACCAACTAGCTGACCCCACACTAGCTAAATGCTACAAAAAACTCCCTCAGGCGCATAACCCACCTAAGAAAGGAGAGTTCTTTGAGAAAAACGGACTACTGTACAGACAGACAGACCACGACCACTCTCAATTAGTTGTCCCTGCCAAACATAGACCACAGGTACTAGAGGTAGGACACGCCATTGCATTCAGCGGGCACATGGGCGTGAGTGCAACAATTCAGAGAATTACCGCTCACTATCATTGGCCGGGAATAACAGGAGACATTACGCGCTTTGTCCGCTCCTGTCCCCAGTGCCAGAAGGTAGCATCAAAGAGATGGACCGTCCCAGTAACGCTAGGCGAAATGCCCGTCACCGGTACCCCATTCCACAGAGTAGCAGTAGACATCGTAGGCCCACTGCCACTCACAAAAAAGCGCAATCGGTATATCCTGACCTTAGTGGATACCTGCACCATGTAGTGTGAAGCAACACCCCTTCCTACTATCGATACCAAACGAGTAGCAGAAGCGCTGGTCACTATGTTCACAAGAGTTGGATTTCCCGACCAAATCCTAACAGATAACGGATCGCAGTTTACGGGAAAGATGATGCAAGAAGTATTCTATCTCATTCAGACGAAACACGTTCGTTCATCTCCCTACCACCCTCAGAGTAACGGTCAAGTCGAACGGTTTAACGGTACGCTAATTTCCATCCTGCGCAAACTCGTAAACGAAAAGCCAGAGACTTGGGATACCTACGTAGCCGCCGCGCTGTTCGCGTATCGTGAGGTTCCACACGCGTCTACGGGATTTCCCCCGGCAACCTTGTTATTTGGTCGTCCGATAGCCGGTCCACTGGAAGCACTGAAGCGAGGATGGACAGATTCTCAGGTAGACGAAGAGGTTAAAACAGCTACCCAATACGTAACGGAATTACGTGGCCGCCTACACTCTACCTGGCAACTCGCAACGTCTGCCATCAAACAAGCTCGCGCGCGACAGGCTCGGCACTACAACAAAAACACCAAAGAGCGAGAATTAGCTGAAGGAGACAAAGTCCTACTCCTACTCCCCAGCGGGTCCAACAAACTAGAAATTGCTTGGCAAGGCCCGTACGTAGTCACGCAAAAAGTGTCGCGAACAAACTACCGGATCAAGGTAAAGGGAAAAGAGAGAATGTACCACATTAACTTGCTCAAACGGTACCTAGACCGCGAGGACGCAACAGCCACAGATCATTTAATGGCTTTGTCAATAGCCGAAGAAGTCGAAGCAACAGAGGATTTAGCTATCGAGTATCCGCTGAAAAGTAGCGAGACGTACAGAGACGTAGCTATCAACCCAAAACTATCGACAGACAGACAAAGACAGATAATGGAGATAGTTGCACAACACCAAGCAGTGTTGACGGACATACCTGGACAGACACCGTTAGTTGAAGTGACAATGACCTTGACTGACACTACCCCTGTCCGAGTAAAACCGTACCCTATCCCTCTTGCCAAACAAACCGCTGTCAAGCAGGAGATAGCCACCCTACTAGAGGCTGGAATAATTTCCCCCTCAACCTCCCCCTACAGCGCTGGAATAGTCCTATTACGCAAGCCAAGCGGAGAACATCGCTTATGCATAGACTACCGCAGACTGAATGCCGTGACGGAATTCCAAGCCGAACCGCTACCAGACACAGCACAACTGTTCGCGAAATTGCATAACGCAAAATACTTCTCGCGAATAGACCTAAGCAAAGGGTACTATCAGATACCGGTGCCAGAGCACCTAAGACCGTATCTAGCCTTCAGTACAGCTGATGGCCACTATGAGTTCAATGTCTTACCGTTTGGACTGAACAACGCACCAAGCATTTTCTCACGCATGATGAAACAACTTCTCGCGCCCATTCAAGAAGAAGAACTCCATCACTTTATGGATGATATCTTAATCGCGACCCACACCTGGGATGACCACTTAAGACTTCTCTCTACCGTTCTTCAGCGACTTAGGGAAACCGGACTAACAGCCCGACCGACAAAGTGCCTGCTAGGATACGAAGAGATAGAATTTCTCGGTCACACACTCAGACACGGCAGTCTTCTTCCGGAAGACAAGAACATCGCGAAAATGAACAAGGCACCGCGCCCGATAAACAAAAAGGATGTGCAATCGTTTCTAGGCCTATGTGGCTACTACCAGAAATTCGTTGCCAACTTCAATTCCATCGCCGCGCCATTGTCTGATCTAACCAAGAAGAAAGCGCCCGAGAAAGTAGAATGGAATGCTGAGTGCGAAGATGCGTTCCAAACCCTGAAAGCTAGACTTACCTCACAACCCATCCTGAAGTTGCCCGATGCAACCCAACCATTCGTGCTACGCACAGATGCGAGCAATCAAGGTTTAGGAGCAACCCTACTACAATCTGACCCCAATGACCCCACACTTCTCCTGCCAGTCGCGTATGCCAGCCGGAAATTAAACAAAGCTGAACACAATTACGCAACAGTAGAAAAAGAATGTTTGGCATTGGTCTGGGCCATCCAGAAATTCCAGATGTATTTGTATGGCGCTCATTTCAAAGTGCAGTGCGATCACCAACCCTTAACCTTCCTTGCGTCATCGCAGAAACTCAACGCCAGACTCATGCGTTGGTCACTCTTGCTACAGCCCTACTCATTTCATGTAGAATACATACCAGGGAAGAGTAACCATGGAGCTGACTACCTCAGCAGATACCCCGTGCCCACTGTAGACAAACCTAACCTTGCTTCCAACCCCTCACAGTTGCGGGTGGATGCACCCAGCTTTGTACCCCAGTGACCTCTTCCCCAGTACTCTATGTAAATAATGCATGTACATATTTGCGCCACCATTTCAGTACCAATTCTTACCTACGTGTAAGAATAGTTTTTTTGGGGGGCCTATGTAACAACATAAATATTGACGACAAACATGTAGGAAATTAGCTTAGCGAAACAGAGATACCATCGAACGAAACTGGACGTTAATACAACAGTTAGCTAACAAGCAGCCCACACATGGCAAATTAATTTCCTTGAGACAGTCACACCGCCAATAGCTACCGATACCATCAACAGGCTTGGCGACCAAGAATTCTAACTAGCATACTTTAGTCAAAAACTAACCATAGCGTTGTCTTCGATTAACTAACTTACTTCGCCATGAGACACTAAGTAGCTCACTCCAGCCAAAAGTTACCAAGATGAAGTCACCCGTACTGGACAGGCACCGCTTATCGTTGTTGCATCTGTTCTTCACTCTATCCCTGATACACCACTTGAAAAGTAATTATGCGTGCCCAGTGACACGAGAGAAGGGGAGGAACTATTCAAATTAGAACCATATTTCTGTAGATGCGAGATTAACGAACACGAGAGCTAAAAACGATTGGTCAGAAGACTATTGGGAACTTTTGCATACCTTTGGGGACCAAATCTCAGCTAGTCAGTCGCAAAAGAACTGTTAAGCTGTGTGGGTCGACCAAAGGAACAAACTGCAGTGTTCGTCTATCTCCATCTCATCAAGAGGGTGCTAGAGACGTAAAAGACGATTTCACGAGTCCCAGAGTCTACAAGTAAGATAACACTAATAGTTTTGATATGTGTATGTGTATTGTATATTGATTGCCATGTATAAATAATATGTTCTTGATATATAGTTACAGAAACAGATTATTGTTTCTGAGACAGTATGCATGTGGTTTGATGTACCTTAGCCTTAAGATTCGAATTGAATTGTGCATATGGGAACCCGGCAGGTGTCTGATGCTATAGACACTTTGCAGAGGGGACCGCACACTTATAGCTAACGAGAATACTGTAGCCAGAGCTCCGACTTTTACAGGTCGGACCTGGGATCATCAAAGTTTGGGGAGACGAACGCCTGACCGTCGCTCCCGTGGAACCAAGGAGAACTACCGCGATTCTACCTGACCACGTCCAAACCCCACAGCTTCAAGAGCGGCCCGACTTGCCTTAGCTAAGTCACCCACAACAACTGAGTCATACCCTCGAGAAACTAGAACCTTTGAAACTTACGAAGAGTGAAAATCGTAACCGCAGGTAGCAAATGACGAGAGAAACCTGTTAAGACATTTTCCCAGCACTTGGAACTATATTACTTATTAATTTACCGATTGTGCTCTGTGGGTTCGGGCATTAAATAGAATAGACCCAACGTTTCCCGGCGTGTCGTAAGAGGCGACTAACAGGGGTGATGTTAGCACGGCATCACTGGGCGAAAGTCTTCTACACAGAAGTCACCGGCCAGGGCGGAGGAACCTCACGTTACTACAGGTTCAACGACCATGTGCTCAGGGCCAAGGCGAGCCACACTGTATTCGTGGATTTCGGCTGTGGCCAACAGCCTGGAGAGGATTGGGCACCGCCAGGTCTTTTTTGCCCAAGACACACTACATGATGACACAACCCACTAATTCCATACCGGATCGGTCGTCGCCCGGGTCGTCACACGGCACAAGGACCGCGCCTTCCGTTGGCCACCAGGACGGAGGTGTTAAGTATGCTACTGATGGACAATTTAGCAAGATCCGCACGAGAAACAACATCGTCATAGGAACCTGGAATGTCAGGACCCTAACTGCGGAAGGAAAATTAGAAGAACTGGCCCACGAGTTGGACCACTATCGATGGAATGTTCTAGGTATCAGCGAACTGCGCTGGAAAGGCTTAGGTGAAACAACGACCGACAAAGGCCACAAGCTCTATTTCAGCGGTAGGGATGACAGGCACGAACACGGCGTTGGATTCTTGGTCCACAAGAACATTCTAGCCACTGTCATGGGTTGCCGCCCAGTCTCCAGTAGACTCATTACCATCCGCCTGAGAGCAGCCCCTTTCAACATCACCATCATCCAGGCCTACGCCCCAACATCAGAATATGACGACAGCGAAGTGGAGGATTTTTATGAAAATCTACAGGCGGTCCTTGACCAAGTGCCGAAGAAGGACATAGTCATAGTGCAAGGCGACTGGAATGCCAAGGTTGGCCAAGATGCGCACCACAACTGGGGAGACACCTGTGGACCCTACTGCAACAACGAGACAAATGACAGGGGTCTGAGACTCTTGGAGTTTGCCAGATACAACAATCTGGTACTGGCAAACACGCTTGGTCTCCACAAAAACTCCCGACGATGGACATGGCACAGTCCTGGCGGGGAGCATCACAACCAAATAGACTACATCATGGTCAAGAAACGCTTCAGATCAAGCATCAACATTGGCAGGACACGTACTTTTCCAGGAGCAGACATCGGAAGTGACCACGATCTCGTGATGATGTCTTTCCGGCTCCACTTGAAGAGAGTAAATACAGCACAGTGCACTACTAGACTGAAGTTCGACCTGGACAAACTGCAAGACCCGGAGGTGGCAGAACTATTTCAGGCCACAATTGGAGGGAAATTTGCACCACTGCTCATTTTGGGGGCTGGTGAAGTAGATGTCAACACCATGACCACCACCTTCAACTCAGCTGTGACAGATGTCGCCACTGAGATCCTTGGCAAGCACCGACCAAAGAAGAAGCTGTGGATCACACCTGAACTTTTGGATCTGTGTGATAAACGAAGAGAGATGAAAAAGAAAAAAAAACACCTCACAGGGAGCTGATGTCTACCGAAAAATCAACAATGACATCCGAAAAGGCATGCTCACAGCAAAGGAGAACTGGATAGAAGATCAATGCCAGGAAATAGAGAACAGTCTGAACAAGAACAACAGCAAGAAGGCCTACCAGACTGTGAAGCGGCTGACAAGTGTCAAACAGCCCAAAGTCTCCACTATCCAAAGCAAGTCTGGCATATGCCTTACAGAAGAACAAGAAGTCTTGGACAGATGGACAGAGTACTGCTCTGACCTTTACAACCATACACCAAATGGAGACCCATCAGTTCTAGCATGTCCCGAGAACAGAGAAGAAGAAGAAATCCTCCCAATTCTCCGGGAAGAAGTTGAGGCAGCAGTGCAAGCGCTAAAGAAAGGGAAGTCAGCGGGAGTGGACAACATACCCGCGGAACTGCTACAAGCAGGAGGAGAAGCGATGATTGATGCCCTCACCATTATCTGTAACAAGATCTGGCAGAGTGGGGAGTGGCCTATACCATGGACCCAGTCGCTTGTCATCACTCTTCCCAAAAAAGGTAACCTTCAGGAGTGTGAAAATTACCGGACCATCAGCCTCATCAGCCATCCCAGCAAGGTCCTCCTGAAAATAATACTCAACAGGTTGAAACCCCAAGCTGAACAAATCATAGCTGAAGAACAAGCAGGATTCAGGGCAGGGCGAAGTACCACTGAGCAGATTTTCAACCTCAGAATAATCTGTGAGAAATACCTACAGCACCAACAACATCTATATCATGTGTTCATAGACTTCAAGAAGGCGTTTGACCGAGTCTGGCATGCAGCTCTATGGGCAACAATGAAAGTGTACAACATCAGCCCTAAAATTATTGAAGTCATCAAAAGCCTGTATGACAAGGCTACCAGTGCAGTCCTCCACAACAGAGCCATCGGGAATTGGTTCAGAACAACAATCGGTGTGCGTCAAGGATGCCTACTCTCTCCAACACTCTTCAACATCTTCCTAGAGCGCATCATGTCGGATGCTCTTGCAGACCATGAAGGCACAGTCAGCATAGGGGGTAGAGCAATCTCCAATCTTCGTTTTGCAGATGACATTGATGGATTGGCTGGAGAGGAACAAGAACTTGAACAGCTGGTACAGAGGCTTGACACCACCTCCAAAGCCTATGGAATGGAAATAAGTGCAGAGAAGACCAAAATGATGACCAACAACACCAATGGCATCAATACGGACATCAAAGTCCAAGGCCAATCCCTCGACACAGTGCATAGCTTCAAATATTTAGGAGCCATTGTATCAGACAATGGGTCCCGACAGGAAGTCCTCTCCAGGATCGCACAAACAACTGCTGCCCTGACAAGGTTGAAGCCCATTTGGAAAGACAGGACCATCAGTCTACATTCCAAAGTAAGACTGCTGCGCTCCCTTGTCATCTCCATCTTCCTATATGCTTGCGAAGCATGGACCCTCACAGCAGATCTCCAACGAAGAATACAAAGCATGGAGATGAGGTGCTACAGAAGACTTCTGGGCATTTCCTATACCCAACACATCACCAACGACGAAGTCCGACAGACCATCACACAAGCCATTGGACAACACGATGACCTGCTAACAGTGGTGAAGAAACGGAAACTTCGGTGGTATGGCCACGTCACCAGATCATCAAGCCTTGCAAAGACTATTCTGCAAGGCACAGTGCAAGGAGGTAGAAGAAGAGGGAGACCGAAAAAGAGGTGGGAGGACAACATTCGAGAATGGACTGGTTTGACACTGAGCGAAGCCATCAGGGCTGCTGAGGACAGAGAAAGATGGAGTATGCTGGTTAAACGATCATCTGTGGTGCCCCTACGACCTTCGGGTTACGGGACAGGATAGGATAGGATAGGAATTTACCGATTAATGCAGAAATGTTAAAGTTTGTGTTGAATATATAAAAAGTGAAATTACATACATACGACTGGTGTCATTCTATTTGTATTGTTGTGTAGTTATTAGTTTTCTTCTCTTGAGACATAATAATCTAGTCTTTTGATTAGTCATCACCGGTTCTCAAGTTGAGCCAAATGATACTAAAATTCCCGAGAACAAATATAAATTTTATGTGACCAAAGTACCGTGATCTGTCTCTCACACCACTTTAGGACTTCTGGGAAAAGAACGATCGATAGTGGTAGCGCATCGCCCATCTATCAATAAGTCTTACCCCCTAGTAAGATAAACGTATCTTCCCCAGAATATCATCACAATAATATACATATGCAAACAACTCACCGTTCAACCATACCTAACCCTGCAACAGGTCTCTCTTCAAGTTCTCTCATTCGATCGTCGATAATTTCAATCGCATCCATCTTCCTGGCTCAAGTAACGCAAAACAAAAGGAAAGCAAGCAGATTGGCGCGATTGCCTGTTTTGTGTTCCGCTTTAGTTCCGATCAAACTTTTGGAAAATTTGCATACTGTGTATTCGGAAGAACTCGGAAATGCGCGATGAAAATGATCGATCCTTTCGTAACGGAGCGATCTTTCGTAACGGAGCGATGCCAAGTAGCGATACTTTTCATCGCGCGTTTGACCCTGTTCGTACGCCATACTTGTCAACCGCTTCACAGCCTGGTAAGGCCTTCTTGCTGTTGTTCTTGTTCAGACTGTTCTCTATGTCCTGGCATTGATCTTGTATCCAGTTTTCCTTTGCTGTGCTCATGCCTTGCCGGATGTCACTGTTAATTATTTGGTAGGCATCAGCTCCCTTTAAGGTACTCTTTTTCTTTTTCATTTTTATTCGTTTGTCACATAGATTTAAATGTTCATTTGTGATCCACGGTTTTTTCTTTGGGCGGTGCTTGCCAAGGATCTCAGTGGTGGCATCTGTCACAGCTGAGTTGAAGGCAGTGGTCATGGTGTTGACATTTACTTTACCAGCTCACAAAATAAGCATTGGTGAAAATTTTCCTCTAATTGTGGCTTGACAATTTTCTGCCATCTCCGGATCTTGCAGTTTGTCCAGGTCGAACTTCAGGCAGAAGCACTTTACTTTGTTTACTCTCTTCAAGTAAAGCCGGAAAGACAGCATCACGAGACCGTGGTCACTTCCGAGGTCTGCTCCTAGAAAAGTGCGCATCAGCGTCATCAATAAATAAAAAATAAATCCATTATAAATGATTTAAATTTTTTTTTTAAAATGAAGACCTAATTACTAAACATGTACCACGCTCTGGAAAGATTCTGGCAATGTAAACGTTGTTCATGTTGTTTGGGCTGTCTCGCTTGTTACTGCAGAAAATCTTTAACACCGATTCTCTACTAGCGTCGCTCCTCACACTACTTCAGTTTTATTCCATTTCCAGTGAATATATGAGGAACGCACGGCACGATTCAAGGAAGCCGAAGAAGAGGGAGACAGAACAAAAGTGGGAAAACAACATTCGAGAATGGACTGGATTGACACTGAGTGAAGCCATGAGGACTTCTGAGGACAGTGAAAGACGGAGTACGCTGGTTAAACGATCATCTGTGGTGCCCCAACGACTTTCGAGTTACGGGATAGGATAGGATAGGATAGGATATCAGGAACCACTGGACAGATTTTGTTCAAACGTAGTAGGAATATTACCTGGGTTAGTGGTCAGCTTCCAGTCTCATCGTATTTGACCTTCCTCAAATTTCAAGGTCGTTGGATTGAATTTTGTACTCAACACGTTCTTGCTAAATGCTTCAAAAGCGGCTGAAACCATTTTGGTGATATTTGGCAATCCTTTGATCGGTAAGTCGGTGGGATGGGTCACGGTCGGTCGGTATTTCATTTTTCTGTTCAGAACACTTGCGTACATTCTCTCAAAAATTATATTATCGATTTTGAAGATTTTTATTGTGCATATATATTAATTATTGCCCAGCCGTTTATATTAGTAATATTTGTTATTTCTCAAAGGTTAAAGTCCACAAGGTTCATCATCTCTTAAACACGTTTCACGCTGTATCTCAATATTGGTTAAACAGAGATCAATATAGTTTACAGTGCAAATAGTTGTAATCGTGAACAATCGTTTGTTATTTTCATTTTGTTTACTTCGGATAAAACGTATTACCAAAATATTGACTTTTAACAAATATTTTATTGGAATCTTTGAAGTTTATTCGCATTTTCTCATTTTCCTATCTTGACTAGGAAGAAAACGGAGACATAACACTTATTAAATCGATTCATTAGTTAATTATTCACATCCTTTCATTAGTTATTTATTGTCATCCATGAAGTTATTCTAATTCTCAATGGAGCTTTCTGCCATTAGGAAACTACTAGAATCATCGTTTTTCCTCATTTATCTCCTCTTATCCATCAATTATTTGTTGTGTGTTCTAGGTACCATTTTCGACATAAATGGCGTCCACGATGGTCAGTTGCTTGTTGGTGTCAGAGGTAACCTGTCTATCCTTTTCTCACTGAACAACGATTCGGATTGCCTGTCAGACGTCAAAGTAGACACCATTGAGGTTCGCCATGGGGCCCGTACCCCTGACTGTCAGCTGACGCTCACTGAAGGAAGGTGGGAAAAAATAATTGGATGCTACATTAAGACTGCAAGACAGTTCATGGTTGTGCTCAATTTCCCAGCTAAGTTCTCCGAAGGGACATGGACTTGGTCAGCCATATCTAATACGCCAGTATATAATCAATCCATCAATCAACCAATATTAATCCGGCTGCTGCGTGAGTAGATAATATTGGGTTTAATATTGTTGTTGTTGCTTTTGTTGTTGTTGTTGTTGGTGGTGGTGGTGGTGTTTTTGTTGGAGGTGGTGGCAGTGGCGGTGGTGGTGGTCCTTGCTTTGGCGGGGTTGTTGCAATTATTTGGCACCTCAGCTTAAATGGTCCATATCTGTATTTGTTTTATATTGTTTATCTTATTATGAGTTGAAATGTTTGTTTCATGGTATTGTTTATTTATTAACATGTTTAGCTTTAGCTACTATCAGAAATCAGTCGTGGGAAGAAAAGAGAGAGAGACAGACAGACAGAGAGACATACCGAGAGAGGCAGAGAGAGAGAGAGACAGACAGACAGACAGACAGACAGATAGACAGTCAGACAGGCAGTGTTACGTTGAAACGCGCACGATAGTTCGTGTGTGACGCGCACGATAGATGCGATCGTTTTGTTTTGCTAAGCATGCAATAACAGAGTGTTTTTATCCTTGATTTGATTTTGCGTTGTTATTAGAAGATTTGTATAACGTTGGTAATTTTAGTTAGTCGATATTATTTGAGAATTTTCTAGAGTTGGTTATTTACTATCGATCGAAGCGTATGGATAATTCTAGTGATAACTATAGAAGCTTCTATCCCAAATAAGGTTGCATGACGTGAGACAGTGACGACGAAATGTGTTTTGATTGGTTATAATTATGTCTTACCCGAACGTTCTTTATTTTTCTGGAGTTAGAGAGACTATATAAGTGCTGCATTGTCTCAAAATTGTATTGTGGTTGATAGTTGAGAATTGTATTGTAACGTGGAAAGTTGAGAGTGGAAAAAATGATTGTATGCAGTTGTTGATGTTCGCTGAATAAAGTTGGTAAACTACATATGACGACTTTGCCTTGTTGCTGAGTGAGCAGGCTGCGTGGATAAACGAATCTGAGTTACACTTTATCAGGTTTCAAGCTTCGGGGCTGAATCAACTGATTAAAAAAAAAACATCGAGTGTAACATTTTGGGGGCCAAGCCGGGATCTACGCCATAGCCAAGGGTTCAACTGCGACAACAAGCGAGTCAACGTTACGAGAGGCAGTCATTGATGGTAGCCGCCAACAAGTTGCGTCGGGAGGGGCCAACATACTGGGACTACATCCCCAATAGATTCGTGTTGACTGCAAGGGCTTGTAGTCGCCGAAGAGTTGCTTCGTGAGCGAACAACAGAGCGGGACTACGTGGCTGCCGCAAGACTACGTCGAGGGACAGACTCGGAGCTCAATCGCCAGTATTAGATAGAGCGACGAGCGGACGTCGCGTCTACCTGAGCACAGGGGCGTATACATCAACACTAGCGTGGTGCAGCGTCGCATACGACGAGGACAGCGGGGCCTGCGTCAGCGAAAGCGACTAGTGGCAAGCATCAGCGCTACTGCAGAAAGCGTGCTGCTCTAGAACAGTCTAGAAAAGTGCAGCATAGTCAAGAACTTTCCAGAAAAGCATCAAGATGGCTGACTTCTGGCAGAAAGGGATTGAACTGAATCTAAAAGGCAAACAGCTGACGGAGTACGTCAAGTCCCAAGAGAGAATATTGCGTGAAGAAAGAGAATTAGAAGAACAGCGTCGTCGAGAAGAAATAGAATTGGAATAGAACGTCTAGAAAAAGAAATAGAATTAGAACAGAAGCGTCTGGAAATTGAACAGCAGCGGCAAGAAAAAGAAGAGCATTACATTACATTACATGATTATTGCTTTAGGTCCAGCGGACTCTTCCGAGCCAAATCAGGACCGGAAAAGAAGTGCAACGACATCGTGAAGAGAGAGAAATAGAAGAACAGCGGCAAGAAAGAAAATAACTGCGTCAGCGAGAAGAAAGAGAGTTCGAGCTGAAGCGTCTTGAAGGCTAGCGTCAGTACCAGCTAGAGTTGGCGCGCATCCAGCAACAGCAGAACGCGCAACATGTTATCAGCGACAACAAGGCTCCAAAATTGCCAGCGTTCGTCGACGGAAAGGACCAGATCGATAGTTATCTGGCGAGATTTGAAAGGTTCGCCGGAAGCTCTAACTGGCAACCTCAAGATTGGGCGATTCGACTCAGTGCACTTCTGAAGGGGCAAGCCCTCGAAGTTTACACCAGACTGTCGAACGATGACGCCAAAAACTACGACGTCTTGAAAGAGGCCCTATTGCATTGCTACAGCTTTACAGAGAAGGGCTACCGTAAACGCTTCCGTGAATGCCGGCCTTTGTCAGACGAGACACCCAAGCAATTTGTGGAGCGCCTATCGTCATACTTACACAAGTGGGTGGAACTATCAGGCAAATGGAAGTCTTACGATAGTCTCCATGACCTGATCGTGAAGGAGCAATTCCTCAATGCCTGTTACAAGGACCTGGCGACCCACTTAGAATTACAGAAGCTGCAAACGCTTAATGATGTGACCGAGGCTGCTGAAAGATATTTCCTCGCTCACGGGAAGACGCTGGGGCCACCCCAGGCGACGAAGCATTTTCAGAAGACTGGAAACCATGGGAACCAGATCCAGGGGAGTCAGACGAGCCAGAGACCCACGGACTCCACGCCACCTCCCAGGGAAGGGCATTCAAGAGGCTGTTTCACCTGCAACGCTAAAGACCATAGAGCGGCTAACTGTCCTCAAAACAAAAGTAGCGGACAGCGGAGCACTACGGACAATGCAGGGGCGAGCAACCGGCAGAGGCGGTTCTCCAATCAACGGCAAATCAGTAGATCTGACCATCAAGTGTGCGGCGGGAGCGTCATTCTTCCGAGTGAGACCGAGCGCACAGCTACTCCTGCGGACGTGCAAGAGTGCATGACCGATGGCCAACTTCTCCTTGCCAACGGGAAATCCATCCTCGTCGTCGCAAGCGCAGCTGTGACCGTCCAGAACATGCCTGTTTCCAAGGGACGCGTCGGAAATCACGAAGTGACTGTCCTAAGAGACTCTGGCTGCAGTGGGGTCATCGTCAGAGAAGACCTAATCGCTAAAGAACAGTTCACTGGCGATTCTAAATGGACACTCATGGCCGACAGCAAATGTGTGAAAGCGCCAGTTGCGAAGATTCAAGTCAGCACCCCTTTCTACATAGGCGAAGCAGAAGCGGTTTGCCTGAAGAAGCCGCGATACGATTTGATGATCGGAAACATCGACGGCGCGAGACGACCCGACGACCCCGATCCAGAGTGGAGTCCTGCCTCAACCCAACGCGTCGAAGTTGTGGAGAAGTGTCCATTGCCATTTCCCGATGGAGACCTTACAGAGCTATTACGGGACAATATGGCTACTCCGACTCAGCCCTGCCTACCAGAGATCGTCGGTGCTGTTACTACCAGGGCCCAGGCCAAGAGAGACAAGACGTCTACGCCACTGAAGGTCGCCGACAACTCCAAAGCTGCAATCGTGGACAGAGATAAACTGATCCAGCTCCAGGAAGCTGATAGCACTTTAAACAATTACAGGAATCGCCAAGACCACGTGACCAAGGGCAGTGGCACGGTCTATTTTGAGGTGAAGGCCAAGATCCTGTACCGAATCTTCCAGCACCCGAGGGTCAACGGAGGGAAACCACTACGTCAAGTCTTGGTACCCTTACCCCTAAGGCGCCAAGTGATGGAAGTAGCGCATGATTCAATCATGGGAGGTCACCTGGGCATCAAGAAGACGTCAGACAGAATCCAGGCAGCGTTCTACTGGTCAGGACTTCATGCTGATGTCAGCCATTTCTGCCGATCATGTGACATTTGCCAGAAGACCATACCTCGAGGAAGGGTTCCTAAAGTGCCTATGCAGAGGATGCCTCTGATCGACCGACCTTTCAAGAGGGTGGCCTTAGACTTAATCGGCGAAATAAAACCTCCGAGTGAAGAAGGTCATCGGTGGGTACTGACTTTAGTGGACTATGCGACTCGGTACCCAGAAGCAGTGCCTCTGAAGAAGATTGACACTGAGACTGTTGCAGAGGCGCTGGTGGACATGTTCAGCAGACTTGGAGTGCCTGAAGATATCCTGACAGATCTCGGGACCCAGTTCGTCTCTGACTGCATGAAGGAGGTCAACAGACTGCTGAGCATCCGGCATTTGACTACGACACCCTACCATCCAATGTGCAACGGGCTCGTCGAGAAGTTCAATGCTGCGCTGAAGTCCACCCTGAAGAAACTGTGCAGCGAGCAGCCCAGACAATGGCATCGCTACATCAACGCCTTACTTTTCGCCTACAGAGAAGTACCGCAGGAGTCCACCGGCTTCTCCCAATTCGAGCTGCTGTACGGAAGAACCATCAGAGGGCCGATTACATCCTAAAAGAACTGTGGACGAAAGAAGTAGACACCCCAGAGGTGAAGAACAGCTACCAGTACGTGTTTGAGCTATGGGAAAAGCTGGAGCAGACTCTCGAGATAGCCAGAGAAAACCTGAAGAAGTCCCAGGACTGTGGAAGCACAACTATGATCGTAGGGCTGTGAACAGGAAGTTCAAACCCGGCAACAAATTGCTGGTGCTGCTACCTACCGACCACAATAAGTTGCTGATGCAGTGGAAAGGCCCGTACGAAGTGGAAACCGTGGTGGGAATCAACGACTACAAGGTGATGGTCGGCCAGCATTCCAAAATATACCACGTCAACATCCTTAAGCTGTACGTGGTAAGGCCATCGGAGACTGTCCACGCAGCAACAGCAGCTGAGATCGACGACAGCTTTGACAGCGAGGAACGTTTGGAACTTGGAGACTTCCACAGCAAAGAAGGCATCGATGATGTTAAGCTAGGACCAAGATTGACGGAAGGTCAAAAGATGGAGCTCAAGGACCTTATGGGCGAGTTTCCCCGTAATTTCAGCGATGTCCCTGGCTCTACAACTTTGGTCGAACATGAAATCCACCTTACTTCAAATATTCCCGTTCGATCCAAACCCTTCCCGATTGTCAGGTTGACAGTGTTTATGTAAAAATATATTAAAGTTAAAAATGTGAATGTGTCCCTTTAACTGCAAATCTAAAAGTCGTAGTAGCAAGAAAGTGAAGCGCACGTGCGAAACGATCTTAGCGTTGCACCTCGTGCTGTTATTGTTTAGCTAAGGGCTGAGTAGCGTGTAATTCTTTATGAAATTTAGTAATAATATAGAAGGGCACAGCAAAGTTTGACTTTGGTTTTAGAATTATCGTAGTGAGTTCTTTTATTTTTCTAGAAAGTTCGGGGTGGATATATATATATACGTAGGTTAGTGACATTGAGGCAGGGAGACATATTTTTTGATGTGGTTGTGTGACCAACTTGGATTTAGTCTAGCACTGAAGTCAAGGACAGTAGACATCTTAGGTCTGTTGTGACCGGTCTATAGGTGTGTTTATATCTAGGTATAAGCAGACAGTCGAGTGTCCACAAGGTCAAAAGATTCGAACACGGACTGGTAAGTGAATGCTTTGTTTTCTTACAGCCGTTGCTTCTTGTCTTGGTGTAAATGAAAGATACTTTGTTTGTGTTCCTATTTATTTCTCCCGTTTTGTTTTTTTTATTGCATTTTGTTAGGTTGAAATGTTGGGTCAGGGGCAGGTAGCATTTTATATGTCCCCAGGTTATGTGTTGTGAATGTGTTGGAATGTTTGAGAATGTATATATTAGACGTTGTATATATATATATATAATATATATATATATTCCGTGATTAAGAAAACATCATGTTCATTTGTAATAGAGATTATCTTTCCCGGGTTATATATCGGTGGTATATATGAACATTCTTTGGGATAATAATCGGCAGGGGGTAAATAATTGTATATTTGCACTGGGACTTATACTCGTGCCTGATTACAGGATGAGTCCTCGTTCTTCATCCCTCGTTCCTCGTTCTTCATCTTCGTTCTTCCTCTACTTCATCAATGACATCCTCATTAACCGCATAGTCCATTGGTCATCTGGGCCATCACCACGTTTACCCGGTCGGCTACCGAGCTGGGTGACACCGGGCGATTTCAGCCAAGACAGAGCGGCATTGGCAGTTACCGGTGTGACGAGGCGTGCAATTGCAACTCTGAGCCCGGCCGCGAGCATTCCAGCACCGCACTCAGCCAGCCATCATCTCTCCCTACCCAGCCATCTCTAGCCGGCTCGCTCACACAGTCGTTAAGCCCCGCCCCCCGGGACACCTCCTTAAAGCCTGGCACAAACCTTGACATAGCGTCAGACCCCAGCATCCCTGCCTTGAAGTACCAGCCTGTCCGAAAACACGTCAACATCACCGAGTGACCTCTGAGTTTCGACAGTACCCTTGTGCTTCCACCCGTCTAAGTCAAGGTAAGAGAGGGAACTTACTCTTTGTCATATAGCAGACCCATCACCCGTCGTTCGCCCATCATGTTCATGCGTCCTGTCAATATGTATGTTCATGTTTATAATTTTGCCTTGATGTGTTGCCATGACTTGTATTTATCCCTTGCACATATTTTCTACCCTGTATATGACCCATGACATGTTTGGATTTATGCTTGTATGCTCCGTTTGCCCCATGTGTAAATATCCCATGCCATGTTGTCCCTACATATAGATTAAAGTCCCCAGTACGGCCCAGACCTACAACCCATTTGCCCTGTATCCTCCATTTGCTTTCCACCATGCTTCCCAATGTATAAATATTTGCCCTGTTGACTACCCCATCCAAATGCGCCGAATGTATCTTATACTAGTGGCTGCCAATAACCTCCACTTTGGCCCAGTAAATCTAGTAGCATTGTTTGACTGTTGGTATTTGCACTGGCTCACCCCATGACCGGTCAAGCCAATTTGAATTCTGAGACGGGCTATCATAACCACAGGCCCTGAATCCACACTATCCCTATCCCCAGCTGATACAGCGTCTGTATACATTGCAGACGGGTTCCTGTACCGGGCATATCACCCCGGCTTTGTATCAACTCCCAGTCACTGACCCGCCGCAGGCCCCTGTCAACGCAGGAGGTCAATGAGAAGCGAGACTTGGGACTTCGCCATTATCCAGCCGGCTAGCCACGAAAGCCGAATTCGATGCCTGTGCCATTTTCACAAGACGAGCACTCGTGATCCATGCGTCATCATCGCGTGACCACTGACCTGCATCTTTCGCCCACACGCTGATACCAACGCCAACAAGCCATCCAGAGTATCCTGGACAAATCTCCGCACTACAGTCCATAGCTAAGTGCCTAAGCCTACGAGAATCCCCCCTCGCCAGATTACCAGAGTGACTTTTGAAACCATACAGATACACTCTCGCCCGGTGATGAGATCAGTCAACGATCGCTCTAGTATCCCAAATATTGACTACCCAGAAAATCACCAGACTACTCCTTACTAAAAGACGCTAAGCCTATGACTCACGCTAGAAGTATCTGACCCAGACTCTCCATTTCAAATTAAATAAAGTAAATAGTTATAGAACCCGCAATTACCCGGACTGGCCTTTGAAGGTGAACTTCTTAACTATTGTAGCTTTATTCTCTTTCTCGTCTTTTTCCCTGTCTGATTATTAAGTTGGCCCAGCATTAATCTCCTGAATGTCACCGCACCATTAACCTATTCAAAGGAGGTAATAACGCGCTAGAGATTAATAGCTTAACCCCCATCCCCCAACCCCTCTCTTCGTGACATTAACTTTGGCGACCCCGACGAGACAAAAGACTTAGGTTTCCTCTCCCAACCCAACGAGACAAAAGACTGAGGTTCCCATCCCAACTTGACAAGACTTAGGACTTAGCGTAATTTCCACCCCAGCCCAGTATAGATAGGACCCAGCCCCCTAAGCCTAGTAGTTATAGCATAGCCCCATAGGTCCCTTACTGGTTTTCCCGAGTGGCGATATCTCAAAAGGCTTTTTTCTTGCATTCATTTTTGTATTTTTGATCGATTGCATTTTGTCTTGTGGTTGTGTTGTATTCGCCCCTTTGCAGGTTCATTGTAGCTCACCCAGCCCACCCCCTTGTTGTCCGTCAGTGTACCCCTTGTGTGCGCCCCTCATTCCGGTTAGGACCTTTTTCAGGGTAAGTTACCTCCCTTACCATGGCCGACCGGGGAGAGCTTGCGCTGAAGTACAAGAGTATTGGCGAGAGCTTAGGGCTCGCCGGCACCGAACTCAAAGACTACGTCCTGGCTAACGTAGATGCTGACGTGGCAGAGGAAAAGTTGAAGAGGGAGGAGAGGGCCAAAGAGCGAGAGGCGAAGAAAGAGGAGGAGAAAGAGCGCATCGCCGCGGAAGAACGGGCCGCCGCCCGGAAGAAAGAGGAGGAGAAAGAGCGCCTCGACGCGGAAGAACGGGCCGCCGCCCGAAGGAAAGAGGAAGAGAAAGAGCGCCTCGCCGCGGAGGAACGGGCCGCCGCCCGGAAGCTTGCAGAGGAGGAGAGAGCCGCCGAGCGGAGAAGGGAGGAGGCGAAGGAGAGGATAGCGGAGGAGGAGAGAGCCGCCGCAAGGAGGAAGGAGGAGGACGAGAGGGTAGCGGCACTGGAAGAGAAAAGGAAGGATAAGGAGCTCGAACGGCGCCAAGCACTCCTCCAACTTGAGCGCGACCGCCGCGATTTGGGTATCGCATCGCCCGCTAGCGAAGACTACTCGCTACTCGCCCCCAGCTTCGCCACCAGCACCGGGATACCCGCACCCCCCCCCGCCGATTCCGGGGATGAACTTCCCCCTGGACCCATTCGTCGAACGAGACGAATCAATTGAAGTCTATCTCGGCCGATTCGAACGAGTCGCGAGAGAAAACGGTCTTGACCCCCAGTTCTGGTATCGCAAGCTCAGTCATGGCCTTAAGGGGAAGGCCTATGAGATTCTGGCCAAGACCCCGACTTCCGAGGAGGGAGACTATCCCGCCCTCAAGAGAGCCCTACTGCACGGTTTTGAGCTCTCAGGTGAGCACTACCGCAAGAATTTCCGGAACTCCCGGAGAGAGAAAGGGGAGAAGTTCACGCAGTTTGCCGACCGTCTAGCTACGCTACGGGACAAATGGATTGAGCAAACTGACGAACCCAGGACATACGATGGATTGCTAGAGTTGATGCTTGCCGAGCAACTTCGAGGGACTATGCCAGCGGAACTTCGGACATTCGCCGCCGAACAGGGCGCCGCTCGCCTTGAAGATCTGATCATCGTCGCGGACCGCTATCTCACCGCCCATCCCGACGACAGACAGCCTCGCCGTGATCCCCCCGCACCCTCGTCGCCAGATACCCGCCACCAGCCTCGCCGGCCAATCCCGCCAGCGAACCACCGTCCACAACCGCCCAAAGGACGCCCGAACCCCGGAGCCGAGCCAGGGAAGCGGAGCACAGAGCTCTACTGCGGCTACTGCCAGCGCCGCGGACACACCCGGGAGAAATGTTTTCGACGCATCAGCGACCAGCGTCGCAAACAAGGTACCGTACTAGCCCTACGCCAAGTTACCCCCGACGGGAAACCGGTAACCCCCGTCGTCACTCCCGCCGATCGACCGGCCGTCACCGAGCAAGTGACCGTCAACAATCGCCCAGCCCACTGTCTATACGACACTGGACTCACCTTCGACGCCGTCGTCCGCCGCTCGCTCATCAGGGACCAAGACCTGACCGGCGAGACTATCACCCTGAAGTTGGCCGACGCGTCACAACCCAGCACCACGCTCCCTATAGCCCGGATCCAAGTCACCAGCCGATACGTAACGGGGACCATCCAAGCTGCCGTGATGGACCAGCCCCTGTACGACCTGATTTTAGGATGCCGATACGTGTTCTTGGGAATGCCGCCCCAGCCTGTGGAGTCGATGGCCGCCGTCCAGACGCGCGCCCAGGCGAAAACAGCCGCGACACCACCCCCGATACCCAACCAGATGCCGGAACAGATCCGGAAGGCCCAAGAAAACGACGTCACCCTCCGCAAGTGCTACGGAAAACTTCCCGCCGCACGCACCCCACCCAAGTCCGGGGACTTTTTCGTCGAAGACGGACTCCTCTTCCGTCAGAAGGACGACCACTCCCAACTCGTCGTGCCTGCGACACTTCGCCCCCAAGTCCTGGAACTTGGCCATAGCATGCCCCTAAGCGGACATATGGGCATAGGAGCGACCACTCTACGCATCAGCGCTCAATACCACTGGCCCGGGATGACCGAAGACGTGAAGCGCTACGTCAAGTCCTGTAGCCAGTGCCAACGATACGCGCCCCGCCATCACACCGTCCCGGTCACTATCAGCCCCACAGTCGTTGTCGGAACACCCTTCCAACGAGTGGCAGTCGACATCGTAGGACCCCTCCCGCGGACCAAGAAGCGGAACCAGTACCTACTAACCCTTGTCGACGCCTGCTCGATGTGGTGTGAAGCCGTTCCCCTACCGAAGATCGACGCCGCCCGAGTCGCCGACGCGCTCGTCACCATATTCACTCGAGTCGGATTCCCGGACAACATCTTGACCGACAACGGGTCCCAGTTCACCGGAAAACTTATGCAAGAAGTTTTTCAACTACTCCGCATTCGCCATATCCGGACTCCACCCTACCACCCCGCTAGCAACGGACAGGTCGAGCGCCTAAACGGGACTCTTATCTCGATTATCCGCAAGATCGCCGACGAACAGCCGGAAGCGTGGGACACATACGTCGCGTCAGCGCTCTTCGCGTATCGAGAGACCCCGCACACCTCCACCGGATACACGCCTTCCACGCTGCTTTTTGGAAGACCCCTTTCCGGACCTCTAGCCGCCTTGCGACGTAGCTGGACCGACGCCAAACTGGACGAGGCACCGGTCGACGCAACGAAATACGTCACGAAGCTCCAAGAAACCCTCAAGGCCACCTGGAAAGCCGCCTCCGCCAACCTGAAGAAGGCGAGAGAAAGACAAGCCCGCTATCACAACCGCCGCGCCCGGGACCGAGAGCTACAGGTAGGAGACCAAGTCCTACTGCTCCTCCCCAGCGGCACAAACAAGCTAGACATAGCTTGGCAAGGACCCTACCCGGTGCTTGAGAAGCTCTCACGTACCACTTATCGCATCGAGGTAGGCGGAAAGCCCAGGACCCACCACATCAATCTGCTCAAGCGGTACCTGGAGCCACCTGCACCCGCCCCAGACTCCCACTCGCTACTCACGGTCGCGCTGGCCGTCGAAGTGGAGGGCACAGAGACCGGCGTCGCCGAATTTCCGCTAAAAGGGAAGGAATCCTTCCGGGACGTCTCTCTGGACCCCTCACTCCCCGCCGGCCAGCAACGCCAACTACGCGCCATCGTAGCGGAATACAGGGAAGTCCTCACCGACATTCCTGGGAGGACGGACCTGGAAGAAGTTCGACTGACCCTGACGGACCCCACTCCCGTCCGCCAGAAACCGTACCCCGTCCCACTTTCCCAGCAGCAAGTAGTCAGAACGGAAGTAGAGGCTCTGCTACAAGCCGGAGTCATCGCTCCCTCCCGTTCCCCCTACAGCGCAGGAATAGTTCTATCACGGAAGCCCAGCGGAGAACATCGCCTCTGTATCGACTTCCGGCAGTTGAACCTTGTAACCCAGTTCGTGCCCGGACCCCTATCCGACCCAACAGACTTGTTTGCAAAGCTACAATCCGCCCGATACTTCTCCCGAGTGGATCTGAGCAAAGGCTTTTATCAGATTCCCGTGCACCCTTCATCCCGCCAGTACCTAGCCTTCAGCACGATGGACGGCCACTATGAATTCAACGTTCTGCCGTTTGGTCTACACAATGCCCCAAGTATTTTCAGCACGATGATGCGGAAGCTGTTGGACCCCCTCCACTGTCCGTTCATACACTCATTTATGGACGACATACTCGTCGCAACGGAGACATGGGAGGAGCACCTGCGAGTGGTGCGCCAACTCTTACGCCGCCTCAGAGAAGCTGGCCTCACTGCCCGGCCGACCAAATGCCAGTTCGGCTATCAGGAGCTGGAATTTCTTGGCCACACCATCAGCCAGGGACAGCTCCGGCCTCTAGAAAAGACCGTCCAGCGCCTTCGAGACGCGCCACGCCCCAAGACCAAGAAAGATGTTCAGTCCTTCCTGGGACTGAGTGGCTTCTATCAGAAGTTTGTACCCGGCTACAACGGGATCGCCGCGCCACTATCCAGTCCTACCCGGAAAACCGTACCGGACCGAGTCCTCTGGACCCCGCAATGCGAAGCTGCCTTCCAGGGGCTCAAGGACAAGCTGACGTCCCAGCCAGTCCTGCGACTCCCCAACCACGGACAGCCCTTCGTCCTGCGCACAGACGCCAGCGACGTAGGCCTCGGAGCCGTTCTACTCCAACGGGACTCCGCGGACGCCCCGACGCTCTTCCCCGTCGCGTACGCCAGCCGGAAACTCAAGCCGGCAGAACAGAATTACGCCACGTCGGAGAAGGAGTGTCTCGCCCTCGTCTGGGCAGTCCAGAAGTTCCAACTGTATCTCTACGGTTCACACTTTACCGTCCAAGTGGATCATCAGCCGCTTTCCTTCTTGGCGACATCCAAATCGCTCAACGCCCGGCTGATGAGATGGGCTCTGCTGCTCCAAGCATACTCTTTCCAGCTGGAGCACATCCCAGGAAAAGACAACCACGGCGCAGACTTCCTCAGCCGTCACCCCGCAACCGACTCCAGCGAGTCGCCCCTGAGGGCCGACGCCCCAGCCTTCGTTCCCGCCGCCGCCCTCTAACCGTAGCCGAAACCCGGCAGCTCCGCGGACCCCAGCCTTGGGCATCCGCCATCGACTACCCGGAACCCTGCATCGCCCCGCATCACCCGGATCATCGCAAACCATCGTCTCACCCGGCAGCCGACCTCAGAGCTGATTGGCCGCGTCTTCGTCGAGTCCTACGTCCTCGCCTTTTTCCTTGGGGGGGCCTCTGTGACGAGGCGTGCAATTGCAACTCTGAGCCCGGCCGCGAGCATTCCAGCACCGCACTCAGCCAGCCATCATCTCTCCCTACCCAGCCATCTCTAGCCGGCTCGCTCACACAGTCGTTAAGCCCCGCCCCCCGGGACACCTCCTTAAAGCCTGGCACAAACCTTGACATAGCGTCAGACCCCAGCATCCCTGCCTTGAAGTACCAGCCTGTCCGAAAACACGTCAACATCACCGAGGGACCTCTGAGTTTCGACAGTACCCTTGTGCTTCCACCCGTCTAAGTCAAGGTAAGAGAGGGAACTTACTCTTTGTCATATAGCAGACCCATCACCCGTCGTTCGCCCATCATGTTCATGCGTCCTGTCAATATGTATGTTCATGTTTATAATTTTGCCTTGATGTGTTGCCATGACTTGTATTTATCCCTTGCACATATTTTCTACCCTGTATATGACCCATGACATGTTTGGATTTATGCTTGTATGCTCCGTTTGCCCCATGTGTAAATATCCCATGCCATGTTGTCCCTACATATAGATTAAAGTCCCCAGTACGGCCCAGACCTACAACCCATTTGCCCTGTATCCTCCATTTGCTTTCCACCATGCTTCCCAATGTATAAATATTTGCCCTGTTGACTACCCCATCCAAATGCGCCGAATGTATCTTATACTAGTGGCTGCCAATAACCTCCACTTTGGCCCAGTAAATCTAGTAGCATTGTTTGACTGTTGGTATTTGCACTGGCTCACCCCATGACCGGTCAAGCCAATTTGAATTCTGAGACGGGCTATCATAACCACAGGCCCTGAATCCACACTATCCCTATCCCCAGCTGATACAGCGTCTGTATACATTGCAGACGGGTTCCTGTACCGGGCATATCACCCCGGCTTTGTATCAACTCCCAGTCACTGACCCGCCGCAGGCCCCTGTCAACGCAGGAGGTCAATGAGAAGCGAGACTTGGGACTTCGCCATTATCCAGCCGGCTAGCCACGAAAGCCGAATTCGATGCCTGTGCCATTTTCACAAGACGAGCACTCGTGATCCATGCGTCATCATCGCGTGACCACTGACCTGCATCTTTCGCCCACACGCTGATACCAACGCCAACAAGCCATCCAGAGTATCCTGGACAAATCTCCGCACTACAGTCCATAGCTAAGTGCCTAAGCCTACGAGAATCCCCCCTCGCCAGATTACCAGAGTGACTTTTGAAACCATACAGATACACTCTCGCCCGGTGATGAGATCAGTCAACGATCGCTCTAGTATCCCAAATATTGACTACCCAGAAAATCACCAGACTACTCCTTACTAAAAGACGCTAAGCCTATGACTCACGCTAGAAGTATCTGACCCAGACTCTCCATTTCAAATTAAATAAAGTAAATAGTTATAGAACCCGCAATTACCCGGACTGGCCTTTGAAGGTGAACTTCTTAACTATTGTAGCTTTATTCTCTTTCTCGTCTTTTTCCCTGTCTGATTATTAAGTTGGCCCAGCATTAATCTCCTGAATGTCACCGCACCATTAACCTATTCAAAGGAGGTAATAACGCGCTAGAGATTAATAGCTTAACCCCCATCCCCCAACCCCTCTCTTCGTGACAACCGGTGTGACTGGGTCTGCGTCTGGAACCGTCTCAACCTTCCCGGGCCGTCGGTGCGACCGGGTGCAGCAGCGGTTGTCAGAGAACCCCGAGGGTGGGCAGGTTGAAGCTTTCCTCGCCGCCTTCTGCGGACAGTGCCTTACCCCCCTCGGGGTGTTCTTCCCTGGACCTTTGCCAGCGGTGCCGGCTCAGCGGTCTTCTGCCACCTGGTCTACGTTATTTATTTAGTCATCCTTTTGACCGTCAACTGGTTTTTATATTAATTCTTTTGAAACAAAGAAAGGCACCTATTAACTATAAATGAACGTTTGACTTTCGTGCCTTGATAATAACCAAAGACAATTTTGGAGGTTTCTTTCCTAATGGTATTTTTCCTGGTCTAAGCGGTTTAAAGTGTGAAATACCATTTGATTTACTTTGTTGTTTTTTTTGGTCATGTTTAGATAGAGCATTCCAATTCAGTCATTTATCATCTCATTTCATTCATTTTCCATTTCATCTGATTATATTTTTGTTGATGCTTTGTTTATGTATGGTTGGTATGATTGTTGTCTTGTGCGTATGAAAGTGTGTGTGATTTTGGGAAGTAAAACTCGTTTTTTTGTTTTAAAACTTCATTGACGTGTTTGTTACTTTTTTTGTGTGATTGTGCGTGTGACTGTTTAGTTTCGGGTAGTTAGTTAGATAGCTGGGTTGTTCGGGAGGGATCTCTGTCCGACATTAGGTCGTGACACCGATCCCTTTCAAGGCCCGTGAATCCTTGAAAAAAGACATCGATGAGATGCTGAAGATGGGCATATTCAGGTAGTCCAGTTCCCCCTACGCGTCCCCTGTCGTGGTCGTGAAGAAGAAGGACGGGAGCAACAGAATATGCATCGACTACAGGAAGGTTAACAAAATCACCGTCTTCGACCCCGAGCCGATGCCTACTGCAGCAGACCTCTTCCGCCAATTATCGGGGAGTAAAATGTTCTCAAAGATTGACCTCAGCAAGGGTTATTGGCAAGTCCCCGTGCGTCAACAGGACATACCAAAGACTGCTTTTATAACTCCTGATGGGATGTACGAGTGTCTAAGGATGCCATTTGACATGGTCAACAGCGGCGCTACCCTGAAGAGAGGAATGAGGAACATGCTCAAAGGAATTGACAACGTCGTGTGTTACTGGGACGACCTGCTAGTCCACACCCAGACCTGGAAGGAGCATCTGCAGACGTTGAGGGAGCTGTTTCACCGTCTAACAGAGGCTAACCTGACCGTGAGACCCAGTAAATGCATTCTGGGAACCGACAACGTTGACTTCGTCGGACATTTGATGGAAAAAAGAAGCAATAGAGGATGCACTGACTCCAGGAAAACCCACGAGATCACTGTCTTTGACCCTGGGCCGATGACAACCGTACCGGACGAGGATATCGTTTCCTTGCGGATGAAAGAACATTGACTCTGTGTATATAAACTGAGCACATTGACAGTATCCAGACGGACTGAAAGAAGTTTTAATTCTGGACTTTGTTTGTGCATCGCATTTCAACGTTGTTGAAAGAAATTAAGTAAATTTCTTCTTGAGTGGGGGGTTATGTGACGCGCACGATAGATGCGATCGTTTTGTTTTGCTAAGCATGCAATAACAGAGTGTATTTATCCTTGATTTGATTTTGCGTTGTTATTTGAAGAAGATTTGTATAACGTTGGTAATTTTAGTTGGTCGATATTATTTGAGAATTTTCTAGAGTTGGTTGTTTACTATCGATCGAAGTGTATGGATAATTCTAGTGGTAACTATAGAAGCTTCTATCCCAAATAAGGTTGTATGACGTGAGACAGTGACGACGAAATGTGTTTTGATTGGTTATAATTATGTCTTACCCGAACGTTCTTTATTTCTCTGGAGTTAGAGAGACTATATAAGTGCCGCATTGTCTCAAAATTGTATTGTGTTTGATAGTTGAGAATTGTATTGTAAAGTGGAAAGTTAAGAGTGGAAAAAATGATTGTATGCAGTTGTTGATGTTTGCTGAATAAAGCTGGAAAACTACATACGACGACTTTGCCTTGTTGCTGAGTGAGCAGGCTGCGTGGATAAACGAATCTGAGTTACACTTTATCAGGTTTCAAGCATCGGGGCTGAATCAACTGATAAAAAAACAAAAACATCGAGTGTAACAGGCAGACGAACAGTCAGGCTGACAAATAAAGAGCAGAGGGTGCCTATTTTAAAGGTAAACAATATTTACAGAATCTTCAAGACCTAAGCATTGATTTGAAATACAATTTTCCTCTTTTTAATCTTCTGCTAGATCCGCCAAACATCACCGACATTAGCTTCACGTTGGGTGCCCAGTCCATCAACGAAACCACAGCCTTTCCGATTGGTTCTGAAGTTGAGGTCAGCTGTTCTTGGACCAATGGCGGAAACGATTCAGTCCCTTCGCCGTGCCTGGCCTCGCAATCAGGTCGCAATTGCCACGGTTCTGACGTCAAGGACGGAATCGTGGCGTTTGCTCTGAATAACGTCAGCTGTGAAGACATGGGACGGGTGTCATGTATGATAGAAGAAAGTGGTGCTTCTCTTAGCGCGCCGCTGCTTGTGCAATGTAAGCGAAAGCTGTGTGCTTGTTTTTTTTTTGTTTTTTTTTTTTTTACATAGGCAGAGGATAATTTGCAATGTGTTTATATTGAGGTTTCACTTATATCGAGTCATGATTGTCGTCGAAGTGGATTTTTAAAAAATCCTATTTTCTCTGTAATCATTTTCCAATTTTGTCTTTGCTGTTTTGTGTCTCATGTAGTCTTATTTTTGTTCCTTCCATGCGCAAACAACAGTGGCATCATAATCATCATGATCATGATCATGATGAGCATCATCTTCTTCTTCTTCTTCTCCTTCTTCTTCATTATCATCATCATCATCTTCTTCTTCATCATCATCTTCATCATCATCTTCATCATCATCATCATCATCAGCATCATCATCATCTTCATCATCATCATCATCCTCGTCATCATCCTCGTCATCATCCTCATCCTCATTATCATCATCACCACCATCACCATACTTTCAGCACCATAGGTACAGAGAGACTGACGATGCAATTGTTTTTCCAGGTCCTCCGCAGTTCCAGGACGTTCCAAAAGACTCTCCACTTTGCATTGCCAGAGGTCGGGAGCAGAGTCTGTCGCTTCCGGTTCGGATGCACGCCGCCATTGTGAAGGACTGTCACCTGGTGCCAACTTCCGGCATCAAGGACGACAGCCGCACTGATGCGAAACGGAACTGCTCGAGGTCAAGGTTTGTTCAAAAGCACAAGGGAAAATTACACGAATTGGGATCCTGCATAACTCAATGGTTTGCAGTGGATCCTGAATAGTGCGGAGGTGGACATCAGTGGGTCTTATGAATCTATCATCATCACCATCATCATCATCATCATCATCATCATCATCATCATCATGATCTCATCAACATCACCACCACCAGAACAACAGAAACAACAACAACAACAACGACAACAACGACAACAATCGTTTTAAACTTGTTTTGGAAGTTCATAAATGTTATTCCAATGTGTTTCTTCTACGTTTAGATATTTCTCTGGGACGCCACCGGAACTCCACTTTTCTCTCCTGTGGCAGGAGGACGACCAACTTGCTGAGGGATTGTGGGAGTTACAATTGTCCAATGAAATCGGCACGAGCTCTATTACGTTTTGCGTCAATCACGGTAACGTCTTTATTTTTTTGTTTGTCTGAAATGGCCTTATCTTGTTTAGAAGCTAAACGTGGCAATTGTCTGGTCAACAGTTTAAAGGTTAAGACTTGGTCCCACAAACCTGTCTTTGTTTAATTTATTGATTGTTTGTTTCCTTTGTTTTCTTGTATTTTTTGTTTGTTTTCTTGTATTTTTGTTTGTTTTCTTGTATCTTTTGTTTGTGTTTTCGTTTATTTTTGTTTATTTTCTTTTTTCCCCTTTTTTATTCTTTCATCGTGATTTTTTCCCCTTGATTATTCCTTACTTTCTTTTTTTTCCTTAGTTTATTTTTTCTTTGCTTCATTTTTTTTTGGGGGGGAGGGGGGGTGCTTTTATTCTTTTTTTATTTTATTTCTTGTTTTCTTTCTTTTGTTCTTTTTTTGTCTTATGTTTTTGATTCTTTGATTCTTCCTTTTCTTCCTTCTTTTCTTTTTTTCTTTTTTTCTTTGTTCCCTTTTCTCTTCTTTTCTGTTTTATTTTATTTATTTTATTTCCTTTTAATTTTTTTCGGTCTTTCTTGCTGTTATATTTTTCTTCTTCCTTTGATTGTTTCTTTTTATTTTTTTATTTTTTTATTTCTTTCTTACTTTTTTTTAGTTTTTGCTTTCTTTTCTTTTTTAATTGCGAACATATCTGACAGTCTATGTTTTGCATCTTAGTGTGTGAGAATCAAACAGAACGCCAGAGAGAGAAGAAAACAATCAATCAATATTTCATTTATATTCTATTCACACATCCAGGTGATATTAAGTATTAATTAACAACTACAACAACAATCAAATTACAAATGATAAACCTTATAACAAACTGGAATGAATTGGGAAAAGGGATTAAACACCAGTCTATAAATGTCTACCAATAAGCGACGTTGTAATAATTTTCACAACTGTTGTTATCTGTGAATGATGTAATACATCATCTAAAAAACGTCCATATTCAGTCAAACGATGTCCTTGGTTTTCATACATTTAATGTAAAACTGGACAAATAAAATATTGTATACTGATATATTTTTGTAACACATACAGCACTGAATATCTGCGGAATATTTAGTATTCCATGCGATCATTCTTAACTTGGATATTAATTTTGACAACTGTCGCGAACAGATCAATCTTTTTAATGTTAGTATCTTGACATACTGTACTGCTTTGTCTAATAAAGAATACATTTCATGATAACAAATACTCAAATTGATTACAGAAATGTGATGGACCCTTAAGGAAATCTACAATTATTTCTCTAGATAATAGGCAAGATCTACAACGAAGAATACAAAGCATGGAGATGAGGTGCTACAGAAGACTTCTGGGCAAGTCCTATACCCAGCACATCACCAACGACGAAGTCCGAAAGACCATCACACAAGCCATTGGACAACACGATGACCTGCTCACAGTGGTGAAGAAACGGAAACTCCGATGGTATGGCCACGTCATTAGATCATCAGGTCTTGCAAAGACCATCCTCCAAGGCACAGTGCAAGGAGGTAGAAGAAGAGGGAGACCGAAAAAGAGGTGGGAGGACAACATTCGAGAATGGACTGGTTTGACACTGAGCGAAGCCATGAGGGTTGCTGAGGACAGAGAAAGATGGAGTATGCTGGTTAAACGATCATCTGTGGTGCCCCAACGACCTCAGAGTTACGGCATAGGATAGGATAGGAATAGGCAATGTATCATGTGTTTAATTTCATATATGAATTCATTTCTTACTTTGGAATTACTCTGTGTTAAAGCACACAGTGCCGCTTTTGATTGGACACAAATCAATAAACCAAAGAGTTCTAACGGTAAAGTTATAATGTAGTTTAGAGTCATTCTTATCTTAAGCTATCCTATCCCTTAACTCGAAAGTCGTAGGGGCACCACCGATGATCGTTTAATCAGCGTACTCCACCTTTCTCTGTCCTCAGCAACCCTCATGGCTTCGCTCAGTGTCAAGCCAGTCCATTCTCGAATATTGTCCTCCCACCTCTTTTTCTGTCTCCCTCTTCTTCTGCCTTCTTGCACAGTGCCCTGCAGGATGGTCTTTGCAAGGCATGATGATCTAATGACGTGGCCATACCATCGGAGTTTACGTTTCTTCACCAATGTGAGCATGTCATCGTGTTGTCCAATGGCTTATGTAATGGTCTTTCGGACCTCGTCTTTCGTAAGTTGCTGGGTATAGGACATGCTCAGAAGTCTTCTGTAGCACCTCATCTCCATGCTTTATATTCTTCGTTTTAGATCTGCTGTGAGGGTCCATGTCTCGCAAGCGTCTAGGAAGCTGGAAATGACAAGGGAGCGCAGCAGCCTTACCTTGGAATGTATAATAATGGTCCTGTTTTTCCAAATGGGATTCAATCTTGTCAGGGCAGCAGTAGTTTGTTGTATGCGGGAGAGGGCTTCCTGTCTGGACCCATTGTCTGATACAATGGCTCCTAAATATTTGAAGCTATGTCCGTGTTGATACCATTGGTGTTGTTGGTCATCATTTTGGTCTTCTCTGCACTTATTTCCATTTGAAAGGTTCTTGAGGTGGTGTCAAGCCTCTGTACCAGCTGTTCTTGTTTCTCTCCAGCCAATCCATCAATGTCATCCACAAAACGGAGGTTGGAGATTGCTCCAACCCCACTCCAATAGCATAAGTAAATATAAAATACCCCTTTCATAGATAATATGCGCGTCTTACATTTAATGCAACAATGATAAAGGCCGATGCACTATCTAACAAATCTAATACAGAGCCCTCTGTAAAAACCTTAAAATGGTTTGTATAATTATTTTCAATATGCCCTTTTATTTCAGTAACTAACTGATTAGTGTTATCCTCTTTGTTTTATTTACACTGTGATCAATGTCAAACTTTGCATTTCCATGGTGGAACAGGTGATGTTAATGGCATAACGGAAACTGCTGTGGCATCAGTGTCACACTTGTCAACAATAACTTTTGTATTGTTTTTAATTGGCTGCAAAAATTAATAAGTTTTTGTTCTTGTTGGATAGTCTTCTACATTTATAAAAATGTCTTCTCGTACTGAATAAGGGACAGATAAACATCTTAACGCATATTTTTGACGTTGTTGGTTTAACTGTAAACTTCCAGCTTCTTGGTATGTTTTAATTGTATCAGCATGAACAGAAACACCTAATGCAACTTTAATAGCTCTCGGTCGATGCTTTGTAATTTATTTAATAATGTATTGTTTGATGAAAAGTACACCTCCTGACCATAAACAAGCTTTGAACGGACTAGTGGTATTGATAAATGTAAGAGGGATTTGGGATCCTGACTCCAATTTTGTACACTAATAATATTTAATAAATTCAGTGATTTTCTTGCTTTTGTAATTAAATGTTCAATATATAATTCCCAGTTTAATTTAGAAGTTAGCTGAACCACAAGAAATGTAACCTGTTTCTTACCTGTAAGAATATTTGAAAACAGGTAAATATTTAGGATTAGAAGGATTATTAAAAAGCAGTAATTTTTTTTTCTCAGATGACAACTCCACAAACCACTTGGACAGTAAGTTCTTCAATTTTTCCTTGTGGGAGAATGTCTGTGCATGAGGATATTAATGTTATTGTGCGTGTGTTTATGTATGGGTGTGTGTTTATGTATGGGTGTGTGTTTGCTTGTGCGTGTTTGCTTGTGTGGTGGTGTGTGTATGTGTTTGTGTGGTAGAGCGAGAGGGGGGGGGGGGAATTTACCATAGCAATAACCTTTATTTTTTAAAGACTTTTAGAATCTTTTAAAAATAATTATATGTTGTTGTTTTTTTTAATTTCATGACATCATATTCCACCTTTATACCCCAAACGCACACCTCCCTCCAAATAGGTAAATAAATAAGTAAACAATAAAATACATAAAATCTTAAAAATGGCTTGGTACTGCTTTTTGGACTGATTCAGGTAGCAAAAGGACCATACAAATACACCTATTATTATTAGTAGTAGTAGTAGTAGTAGTAGTAGTAGTAGTAGTAGTAGTAGTAGTAGTAGTAGTAGTAGTAGTAGTAGTAGTAGTAGTAGTTAATTTAAAATTATTATTATTGCATTTACAGCTTCCATCTTCGGCGATGTGCGTGTGCTGGTCGGTGTATCCGTGCTGTGCTGTGTCGTCATCGTGTTGGTGGTCACCTTGATCGTGGCGTACCGCCTTCGTGTTAAATTCAAAGGTCTGTCTCCAGTCTCTATCCGTAATTAAGAGTCCCCGTGTAATGGTAATCTTCGCTGCGCAAGAAACTATCATCATCATCATCGTCATGATGATGGTGATGATGATGATCATCATCGTCGTCATCATCATCATCATCATCATCATCATCATCATCATCATCATCATCATCATCATCATCATCATCATCATCATCGTCATCATCATCATCAACGTCGTTGTCATCATCAAGGTCGTTGTCGTTACCAACATTATCGACGCCGTACGATATCATCATCATCATCATCATCATCATCATCATCATCATCATCATAATATCGCCATCGTAGTTATATAATTCGTGTAATCACAACAACATGCGGAAACGAAAAGTTTATATTACTGGGAGTGAATACTTTAAATCCTGTTTTTCTCTGTCTCTTTGTCTCTGCCTCTCTACGTCTGTCATTCTGTTTATTTCTCTGTCTCACTCAGTGTGTGTGTGTGTGTGTGTGTGTGTGTGTGTTTGTGTGCGTGTCTGTGTGTGAAAGTCTCTCTTTCTCTGTGGGTACGGGCGTGCGTTTGGGATCGGATTTAATTAAGAAGGTAATAGGGTCTACACACTGTTTAATACGGGTAAATGTACATTTCCTTGCAGTGTTCTTCTGAATATTCTTGTCGTTAAAACCATCAAATGTTTTGATTTGGTTTTCTGTTACAGAACTGGAACGGAGGTAATATACCTTTAAGACACTTGGTTTATATTGTTGTCGTTGTTTGCTGTTCGTTTGGTATTTCTTCTTTTTCTTCCTCCTCCTCCTTCACCTCCTCCTTCTTCTCCTTCTCCCTCTTTTTTTTCTTCTTCTTTTTCTTCTTCTTCTTCTTCTTCTTCTTCTTCTTCTTCTTCTTCTTCTTCTTCTTCTTCTTCTTCTTCTTCTTCTTCATTTCCTCCTCCTCCTCCTCCTCCTCCTCCTCCTCCTCCTCCTCCTCCTCATCATCATCATCATCATCATCATCATCATCATCATCATCATCATCATCATCATCAACAACAACAACAACTTCATTTTCTTTTTCTTCTTTTATTTCCATCTTCGTCATCCCCTTCTTCATCTCCTTCTTCTTCATCTAGTTAATACATTTATTTGACAGGTTCCTATTAAAAACACACTTGACCCAACACCATTGTGGTCATACCTTTCGTTGGCTTGTTTGAGGTAGCTTACACCGACTTCCGCACAAATGGCTAAATTCAAAGGAGAAAAAGTTGAAAATCTGAATGGACATGAATAGGAATCACACAAACTTTCTCTGTAGGTCATACGGTGGATCCACTCGGGTAATGATGATTTTTATAATTATACACTGTCCTAACTGATTTGCTCTTCTTTTTGCAGACAAACTCGACGAAAGGCAAAGTCTTGGAGGCAACCCGGAGGTTAGTCGTTTATTAATTAATTAATTAATTAATTAATTTATACGATTGATTGCGTGTTTGTCTTTTAATCTGTTAATTGTAATAGCGGGCTACTTTCCTTCTTTAATTTCTTCACAAAATTACCAAGGGCTGATGAAAGGGAGATAATTATTTTGTGATTTAAAAAAAAAGAACATTGGAACATCGTAATTTGTTCACCTTTAAATGTTCATTTACCCGACTGCTACTACTACTACTGCCGCTGCTGCTACTACTACTACTACTACTGCTGCTGCTACTACTACTACTACTGCTGCTACTACTACTACTCGACTGCTACTATTACTACTATGAAAAAAGGTAAATGTGTTCCCGTAATCTTGCGGTCGTTCGTGAGAGAAGCGTTTGAGACCTTCCCGTTTTCCGGGCCAGCTTAATGAGGGTGTTCCCTATCACATTGCAGCTTAACCTACCCAGGTCATAAACAGGGCCAGGTACCGACTGACCGCTGGGTGGAAATAGTATTTGATGTTCTTGTGCGTTGTTTCTGAAGTTTACTGCCACTGCTATACGATGACCCCTACAGCTACTGTTACACAAGCAATATATCTAATAATAAAACAAAATAATTCCTGCTCGTCACCATTTGTGCAGCGGCTCTCTATCGAGGGTCAAACGTCAGTTTGACCATCACCAATGACCTGTACCAGAGTTCCGCTGACCTTGACATTCAGAAACGAAAATTGCCTCCCATTCCAGTGACCCCTGCAGGCGCAGCGGTGACCTTTGACCTACGCCCGGTGTCGAATGTGTCAAACACGGGTAATATAAATACAAATGTATGTTTTAATAAATCTAAATTAATACTACAGGTTTAAGTAGTGAAGAACGACAGAAGATGCTGCTGTTAGTGGTGGTGGTGTTGATGATGATGATGATGATGATGATGATGATAATGACGTCGTTGATTATGATGATGGAAATGATGATGATGATGATGATGATGATGATGATGATGATGATGATGATGATGATGATGATGGCGACGATAACGACGACGATGACGCTGATGTTGATGATTGATGAATAAAAGATTGTATAGTTAATTTAGAACTTGAAGCCACGTTGGCATGCTCATCTGATGGACCTATATACTCTTGATGAACGCCAAGAGAAAACTGTTATCTCTTTACTGTATTTTCCACAACGGAGAGTCAAGACTGCGTTGTGGGCACGAGGTACGCTATATCTCTAACCTTAGTATAGGAAAGACTTCTACATCGTAAGCACTCTACAACAACAACAACAACAACAACAACAACAACAACGTACACGACCTTCATTGAGAAAACTGAGTCATATAATCCCTTTTCTACGTGTTGGCGCGTCGGCACAGTGGTTGGGCACACTAGCCATGTTTCATGTTTAGCAACTTCGGGACAGGTTAGTACTTGGATGCGTGACCATGCTTGCAAGGCACGCCCCAGTCGACCCAGCTGTGAATGGGTAGGCTACCTGGATCTGTTTAAAACTAGGGGAAGGCAATGCAACGTGGGAGAGAGGAAATGGTCTTTTAGTTTTTCAAGCACCCAAGGTTTGGAATGCGCTGCCTGACGGTTTAAGACAGTTTTAAAAGCAGCTCTTGAAGGAAACAAGGTCTGTACAATGTCTTAAACCAACCAATCAATCTTTAATTTAATGTCTGTTCACACATTTAGGTGATATTAGACATTGAAAATATCTAATATCACCTAAATGTGTGAACAGACATTAAATTAAAGATTGATTGGTTGGTTTAAGACATTGTACAGACCTTGTTTCCTTCAAGAGCTGCTTAAAAACGCACTTGTTCCGCAAGGCGTTTTCTGTGTAAATAGTAAGAACATTAATAATACTTTCTGAATGATGCTGGACGTGATGTAGTGCGAATGTTGTGATGATGCGTACGAATGATGTGTGTAAGCGCATCGAGTTGTTATTCTAATGAAAAATGCGCTGTATAAATGCAATTTATTATTATTATTATTATTATTATTATTATTATTATTATTATTATTATTATTATTATTATTATTATTATTATTATTATTATTATTATTTATATTATTATTATTATTATTATTATTATTATTATTATTATTATTATTATTATTTATATTATTATTATTATTATTATTTATTATATTATTATTATTATTATTATTATTATTATTATTATTATTATTATTATTATTATTATTATTATTATTATTATCATTATTAAAAGGTTACGGGAAGCCCCTTTACCCGTACCTACATGATCATCCGGTGTTCAGAAAACTAAACCTTTCCTACGACAACAATTACATGACAACAATAGTGAGGTTGTGGCCAAGTGGGCTAAGGCAGGACTAACTTGCCTTGTCCACAGGCTAGAAACCAATGACGCCTGACAGGTGTGGGATCGATCCTGCATCTGGGCGTTATGTTTCTCCGAATATTATTTACTTTCAACTCGGGCAGCGTCTTCTTTCCCATCAACATTTCAACAACAAAAGAACACATACTAGGTAGGTGGGGTTTGGGCGCGCCACAGGCTGCGACTACGCCTTGCCCAGGGGAGGCGACCCAGAATTTCCCGACAAAAAGAGACAATTAAAGAGTAGAAAAGCAACACAAAAACCTCACACACACACAACAACAACAACAACAACAACAACAACAACAACATAAAAAATAGCTTCCAAAAGCTGTTAGAGTTTGTTTTGGACTTATTTGCCTTTGATGCTAATACAGTTATTATATTGTGGATTTGAATTCTGTCAGGTGACGGAATCTATGCAGTTGTCGGCCCAATTTCGTCAAGGCAGCAGCAGCAACGGCAGCAGCAAAGACTCCAGCATCAACAAGCGCAGCAGCAATAACAGCAAAAGACAAAAAAGACACAAGAAATGTTATTCGTCCAAAAGATTGCCTTCAACCGTTGCTTCCGGCGGCCACACAAAACAAAAAAAAATAACAATCAATATAAAATACCAGTTCTTTCAATAATAAAAATGATGAATTTTGATTCAATTATTATTCAGATAATGCAAAAAGGTGTGTTGTAAACAAAAAAGTGAAATTTGAATCGACGGACCGACAAACTGACAGACAACCGGACTGCTAATGAAGGATGGCCCATGATTTGAAGTCCCTGTATACCAATCCTATCCTATCCTATCCTATCCCATAACTCGGAGGTGGTAGGGGCACCACAGGTGATTGTTTAACCAGCGTACTCCATCTTTCCCTGTCCTCAGCAACCCTCATGGCTTCGCTCAGTGTCAAACCAGTCCATTCTCGAATGTTGTCCTCCCACCTCTTTTTCGGTCTCCCTCTTCATCTACCTCCTTGCACTGTGCCTAGCAGGATGGTCTTTGCAAGACCTGATGATCTGGTGACGTGGCCATACCATCGGAGTTTACGTTTTTTCACCACTGTGAGCAGGTCATCGTGTTGTCCAATGGCTTGTGTGATGGTCTGTCGGACCTCGTTGTTGGTGATGTGCTGGGTATAGGAAATGCCCAGAAGTCTTCTGTAGCACCTAATCTCCATGCTGTGTATTCTTCGTTGGAGATCTGCTGTGAGGGTAGACTGATGGTTCTGTCTTTCCAAATTGGCTTCAACCTCGCCAGGGCAGCAGTTGTTTGTGCGATCCTGGAAAGGACTTCCTGTCGGGACCCACTGTCTGATACAATGGCTCATAAATGTTTGAAGCTATGCACTGTGTTGAGGGATTGGCCTTGGACTTTGATGTCCGTGTTGATGCCATTGGTGTTGTTGGTCATCATTTTGGTTTTCTCTGCACTTATTTTTATTCCATAGGCTCTGGAGGTGGTGTCAAGCCTCTGTACCAGATGTTCAAGTTCTTGTTCCTCTCCAGCCAATCCATCAATGTAAACTGTAGACTTTCGAGAACAGTTTTTACTATGGCTAACAGAATAATGTTGAATGCCATGATAAACACAAAGTATTGTCCAGATGTCCATTGTGTATGCAATGAGACATTTTCATTATATCATTTACTTTTTGGCTGCCGTCTTTTTCGGCCTATACTAACTGTGCATCTGCATGACATAAGAACATTAAATGAGAAAGTTATATTGTTAGCAAAGCTCTTGATGGATTCTCCTGTGGCTAGATTTGTGTAAATAATAATCCCCCCATCCCCCCCACCCCCGTCTTATCATCTTTGGTGGAAAAGACGT
This sequence comes from Oncomelania hupensis, assembly GCA_036898135.1. NCBI lineage: Eukaryota > Metazoa > Mollusca > Gastropoda > Littorinimorpha > Pomatiopsidae > Oncomelania > Oncomelania hupensis. The sequence continues at coordinate 37,233,687 of CM072520.1, read as the reverse complement.
TAATAAAACAACCAACCAACCAACCATCAATGCCATCCGCAAAACGGAGGTTGGAGATTGCTCTTCCCCACCATGCTGACTGTGCCTTCTGTATACCAAAACTCAACAAAATCGCCTTAACCGGTTTTTTTTTCAAAACGTGTTTAGCAACAACATGACTCCAGTGTTGACCTTTGCGGTGGAACAAATATAAAGGAGGCAGGAAGGAGGGGGGGGGGGAGGGGAGGAAGGGTAAGGTTCCTATGAAGGTTGGTCAAAATCCGTTGAAAGGTTTGTGAGATAGGGGTGTTCGGTTTTACCGGTTTTCCGGTTAAAATCGGTTCGACTTTCTCACGGTTCGGTAAACCGGTTTGGCCTTAAAAAACCGGAAAACCGCGGTTTTTCTAAGGGACATCACTCGTCCCGTAAAGCACTAGCAAAATGGCAGAAACAGAAAAATTCGTAGCGAATACGCGTGGGAAAGCTGACATTTGGAGATTCTTTCTCCTGCGAGAGACAGAAGCAGGAAAGGTTGACCATAATACCGGTTACTGTAAAGAGTGTAAGGCAAGTATTAAACTTGGCGGTGGCACTTCAAATCTGAATGCACACATTCGCCGACACCACCCTTTGCTGCTCGCTCTCTCTCTCTCTCTCTCTCTCTCTCTCTCTCTCTCTCTCTCTCTCTCTCTCTCTCTCTCTCTCTCTCTCTCTCTTCCTCTCTCTCTCTTCCTCTCTCTCTCCTCTTCCTCTCTCTCTCTCTCTCTTTCTCAGCAAGAGCAGTGTGTGCGCCTTTACCCGGGGTAACCAGTTGTAACTTCTAGCCGGTTAACCGGTTTTAAACCGCGGTTTTCTATTGGAAAAACCGGTTAAAAACCGGATTGAGAAATCGTACCGGTTCCACCCTCTATTGTGAGATACGGCTTCCAACGGACTGACTGACCGACAGCCAGACATAACCGACATGTGGCCCGTTCTGATTCCCCCGACTACTTCAAAGTATTTCCGAATATGACTGGAAATGCAAGGAGTCAGGATTAAATATCATACAACGTA
>CM072520.1:37172652-37230152 GCA_036898135.1 Oncomelania hupensis | reverse complement strand
TGGTTTGACACTGAGCGAAGCCATCAGGGCTGCTGAGGACAGAGAAAGATGGAGTATGCTGGTTAAACGATCATCTGTGGTGTCCCTACGACCTCCGGGTTACGGGACAGGATAGGATAGGATAGGACATAATAATTACAATTTTCACTCGATAATAACAATTTTTACGTGATAATGCTTAATTCTGAATAAGGCGGCTTACTAGCGCCAAACCTTGCATTTACAGGTATTAACCTGATATTTACGATTATCATGTGATAATTACAAATATCAACAACATATTTACAATGCATACATAAAAATTGTAATTATCAAGTGAAAATTACAATTTTCGGTTTTGGCCCAATTCCAAACAGATTGCTAGAGCCAAAACTGAAAATTAAACATGATCACGCGAAGATATATGTAAGTTTTCAATGATAATTGTAATTATCCCTTGATAATTGTACTTTTCCTATGATATTTGTAATTATCTCATGATAATTATTTGTAATTATCAGGTTTTGGCGCTAGGAAGGCGTGGCAAATACCGATAATTATTAATTAACACTGTGGATTAACGGTATCTCTGTCAATTACACAGAACACGTGTTAATTTCAACTGTCTCGTGGTAATGGTAACTCTCGGTTTTGGTGCTAGTAGGCCGTCATAGCAGGCTGTGCGTTGCTGAAGTCTGTGAAGCTGATGCATGAGAAGTTGGTGAAGGGTGATTCGCCATCGTGTCTGACCTGGACAAGAAGATTCTAGAGCTAGATCCTGAGAAATCGGGCATTCCTACAACTGTATAATGATCAGAGAGAGAGAGAGAGAGAGAGAGAGAGAGAGAGAGAGAGAGAGAGAGAGTCAACGTTTATAGTGTCCAGCGGATTGCTAAAAGCCCAATCAGGACCACTGCGAGGAGAGAAGACGGAGTTCACGAGAACAATCAGAAAGCAAAACGTTGAACGACAACGAGAGGCTAGAACTAATTACTGTCATTTGATTCATTTAATATAATATTTGCTCTGTGGGTTCGGGCAAATAGAATAGACCCAACGTTTCCCGGCGTGTCGTAAGAGGCGACTAACAGGGGTGATGTTAGCACGGCATCACTGGGCGAAAGTCTTCTACACAGAAGTCACCGGCCAGGGCGGAGGAACCTCACGTTACTACAGGTTCAACGACCACGTGCTCAGGGCCAAGGCGAGCCACACTGTATTCGTGGATTTCGGCTGTGGCCAACAGCCAGGAGAGGATTGGGCCCTGCCAGGTCTTTTTTGCCCAAGACACAACACATGATGAGGCTATCCACTAATTCCATGCCGGATCGGTCGTCGCCCGGCTACACAAGGACCGCGCCTTCCGTTGGCCACCAGGACGGAGGTGAAAAGTATGCTACTGATGGACAAATTAGCAAGATCCGCACGAGAAACAACATCGTCATAGGAACCTGGAATGTCAGGACCCTTCAACTTCAACTTCAACTTCAACTTCAACTTCAACTTTTTATTGGCTCCAAATACATAGAGAAATTGCTTAGCGCATAGAAAGAACATATAAAAACCCGTTACAAATGTAAAAGACATTTAAATTTTAAAAAGACATTCACGCAACATCGACTCGCACACCGTCATTGTATCACAGCAAAAGAATATCACACTGCTACTTATTGTATCACATCACCTGTGTTATACGGGAATTGTACCTGGAATTTACGGCTAGCTCTGAAGGTTCCGACCCAAAGTTGAACATGTGTAGTGGTGATGTGGTTGTGCTGCTAAAAGTGTTGCTTATTGCTGAGTTTCCATGAATGACGGATACCGTATGTCTGCAGGGGAGAGGGAGGTGCGTATTTTATTGGTACGTAGTGTCCGTGTATGTGAAGTGAAGTCTCGTGTGTCGCTTGCCTCTAATCTAGTCTGCTCGTCTGCACAACGGGTTTCCCAGGGATACCCATAGGGGAGACAACTTCCCGGATATAAACACCGAACAGCTGAGCAGTCATATGCAAAACATTCAACCACAAGAGCAATTGAATGGGGCTAATACTATTGAGTAATAATATCAATAATAAATAGAAGGTCATTGTATTAAAAAGCTAGTTTAAATCGCAACATATTGGTGTCTAAAAGTTCAGTCGCAGAACATATAAACATGTAAAACCCTAAAACAATTACAGGAAATAATAATACTAACAATACTAACAAAACAATAGCAATAATAATAACAATAATAAATTTCATATATGCACTGTGTATCATACTAACAAAACAATAGCAATAATGATAACAACAATAATAAATTACATATATGCACAGTGTATCATCCTGTTCAGTGCGCACTGAGACACTACCAATCTCTGAGACAATTAAGAAGATCTAGCATAACAATTATAAGACTAAAAACAAAAAGCAACTACATGTTTCAACAGTCTCAGTGATCAAATACAGGCACAGATGTAGGTATAAAGACACAATGACAATAAATAATAATGATGATAGGAGCACTACTACACTATACACATGGTCACATTACTGCAAAATGTAGGTTATGGGGGGTAGGGGCAGCTCATTGTTCCAGCTACCTTATACCATTCAGGACCGAGATGGCGGATGGTATGAAAGACTTCTGCATGCGGGAAGTTCTACACTTGGCAGCACGGTACCTACGCCCAGATGGCATTAGTGCGAACTGATCATGCAGGGGGTGCGACTCATCTCCAACAATTTTGTGTGCTTTGGTGATGGTTCTGTGGTGCACCAATTCATCCAGGCTTGGAAAAACAACCCCCACTACCCTCTCTGCCTGTTTGACTACTCTTTCTAGTCTGTGTTTGTCCTCTGCAGTGCTACCAAAGTACCACACCATCAGGTTAAAGGTCAGAACACTTTCGATGCTGGCTCTGTAAAACAATACAAGAATTTCAGGACAGACTTTAAACTGTTTGAGCTTTCTCAGAAAATACAGCCTTGAGTTACACTTGCTAACTACTTTGTCTATGTGTTTTGACCATGTGAGATCAGAGCTGATGGTAGTGCCCAAATATTTGTATTCTTGTACCTGTTCTACCTCCATCCCCCCTAACACCAATGGTTCTGTGACTCTTTTCACCTTTCTAAAGTCACTTGTCATCTCTTTTGTTTTTCCCACATTGAGGTCCAGGCTATTCCTGTCACACCACTCTACCAGTTTGTCGACATCCTGCCTGTACATTGTGTCGTCGTCGTTCTCTATCAGCCCTACCAGTGCTGAGTCATCAGCGAACTTTGAGAGTGTGTTCTTCTCACTAGTGGCTCTGCAGTCATTAGTATACAAGGTGAAGATCGTCGGTGACAGACAGCATCCTTGCGGACTACCTGTGCTGATCATGATACTATCTGAGATGACACCGTCCACGGCAACGTGCTGGGACCGACCGACCAGGAAGTCGATGATCCACTTGATGATCTGGGGACTGACTGACAAGGCGTTCAACTTGTCGTACATGAGACTAGGCCTAACAGTATTGAATGCAGAGCTGAAATCAACATATAGTACTCTCGCTGAGGTGTTGGGCTTCTCCAGATGCTTCAGAATGCTGTGGACGATCAGGATGGTAGCATCGTCTGTGCCTCTACTAGCCCTGTAGGCAAACTGAAGCTGGTCCATCTGATCCTCAGTTTGCTGCAAAAGCCTCTTCAGCACCAGTCTTTCAAGGCATTTCATCACTACAGAGGTCAGTGCTATAGGCCTATAGTCATTGTTCTCTTTGCAGATTGCTTGTTTTGGGATGGGGACTATTCTAGAAGTTTTCCACAGTGATGGGATCTTTCCTGTCAGAAGGCTCATGTTAAAAATAGCCTGAAATATGCCAGCTAACTGCTCAGCACATGCCCTCAAAAGCCTAGGATGGATGCTGTCTGGACCAGGTGCTTTGTTTGGCTTCAGTTTAGAGAAGACTGCCCTAACCTCATCCTCACCAACTCTCAGTCCTTGGTCAGGCTGGACACTTTCTAGCTTTTTCAGTACTTCATGTATTTGACTGTCAGGCTTGTCAAATCTAGCATAAAAACTATTCAGCTCATTTGCCAAACTGATTGGATCACCAAGTGAGATGGTAGTAGGCTTCTTCTTTTTTGACCCAGTTATCTCCCTTACACCGTCCCACACACCTTTTGCATCACTCTGTGCCAGTTTACTCTCTAGTTTCTCTTTGTAAGTCTTCCTGCACTTTGCAGACAGTTTCTTAATGTTTCTTTTGCCCTCAGACCCACTGTGCTTTTCTTGCAGTGCTACTTTAAACTCTCTGGTCACCCAGGGCTTTTGATTTGGGTACACAAGTACAGTTTTCTCCTCAATACACAAATCACTACAGAACTTGATATTACTGCTAACAACATCAGTCATCTTGTCAATGTCTTCTTCCTTAAAAACCTCCCACTGTGTACAGTCAAAACACCCTTTCAGTCTCGCAACACTCTCCTCACTCCACACTTTCACTATTTTCTTTTGCACAGGCTCAGATTTCAGTTTTTGCTTATACTTTGGTAATAGCAGCACAGCGTTATGGTCTGACTTTCCTATCCGGGGTTTCCCCACTGAGATGTAGGAGTCTTTAATGTTTATGTAGAGAAGATCCAGAGTCTTGTCTTTTCTTGTTGGTGTTGTCACCTGCTGATAGAAGCCTGGTATCCTTAACTTACAATGGTTAAAGTCACCACAGATAATGATCACTCCATCTGGCTTATCAGTCTGTATCTGTTCTACCTTCACTGTGATGTCCCCCTCTACTCTCTTGGCATTTGACTTGGGGTGGGTATACAGTCCTATCACTGTGACACAACAGAGCTCTCTAGGCAAATAGAAAGGTCTACATTGGATGTGTAGTAGTTCATAATCACTGTTACATTCAGTTTGCTTGACAGTCACTTGTTTGCACCATCTTTGGTTAACATGGATACAGACACCACCTCCTCTATTCTTGCCTGATTCTTGTGTTCTGTCTGCTCTAAAGATATAGAAGCCCTCAAGTTCCACCAACTGATCAGGTGTGTCCTTTGTTAACCAGGTCTCTGTGAAACACAAGAGACAACTGTCTCTGTATTCCCTTCTGTATTTCACAAGTGCATACAGTTCATCTGTTTTATTATCTATTGACTGTACGTTTGACAAAAGAATAGATGGAAGGGGAGGATTAAACAGTCTTTTACCTGCCCTCACCCTCACTCCACCTTTCCTACCACGCTTGCGAGCAAAGGCACACTTGGTTCTACCACACTTCCTATGCAATCTTTCTCGCTTCAGAGGTTTTCTATCGAGAACAAAACTACACTTGTCGAGGTGTTCTGACCTGATGCGGATGCTTAGCAAGGTGTTTCTGTCATACTGCAAGATGGGAGGGCGGAATGGGGGTGTGAGGGGTGCAGCAGCGACTACCATGGATGCCACATACGGCACCGCGACGACGTCAGCGTCGGTGTTTGCTGTCATCGATGGAGACGTTACTGCAATCATTACCATCAGGCGTTAGTCCAACGGCAGGCTGATTAATTAAGTAGGACAGCCAGCAAGAATGGCCGCAACAGGTACAGGCCCGGAACACCACCATCACAGTGAGCACACCTCCGCGTTCACTTCGCCACGTTCGCTTCACAATCTCTCCTTTCAGCGTAAAAGTTCAGACATAAAAATGACGCCACTAACAGTAACACACTAAAAGATCCTTACAGGGACACTTCTTACATTTCTTCACACGCAGTCTTCACGAAAAGAGGTCTTTTTACATATGTTTTTCTTGCGCAGGTCGCCGGTTCGCCAGCGCCTCCATTGGTCACGTGATACATCTAACTGCGGAAGGAAAATTAGAAGAACTGGCCCACGAGCTGGACCACTATCGATTGAACGTTCTAGGTATCAGCGAACTGCGCTGGAAAGGCCTAGGTGAAACAACGACTGACAAAGGCCACAAGCTCTATTTCAGCGGTAGAGATGACAGGCACGAACACGGCGTCGGATTCTTGGTCCACAAGAACATTCTAGCCACTGTCATGGGTTGCCGCCCAGTCTCCAGTAGACTCATTACCATCCGTCTGAGAGCAACCCCTTTCAACATTACCATCATCCAGGCCTATGCCCCAACATCAGACTATGAAGACAGCGAAGTGGAGGATTTTTTATGAAAATATACAGGCGGTCCTTGACCAAGTGCCGAAGAAGGACATAGTCATAGTGCAAGGCGACTGGAATGCCAAGGTTGGCCAAGATGCGCACCACAACTGGGGAGACACATACGGACCCCACTGCAACAACGAGACGAATGACGGGGGTCTGAGGCTATTGGAGTTTGCCAGATACAACAATCTGGTACTGGCAAACACGCTTGGTCTCCACAAAAAATCCAGACGATGGACATGGCACAGTCCCGGCGGGGAACATCACAACCAGATCGACTACATCATGGTCAAGAAACGCTTCAGATCAAGCATCAACATTGGCAGGACACGCACTTTTCCAGGAGCAGACATTGGAAGTGACCACGATCTCGTGATGATGTCTTTCCGGCTCCATTTGAAGAGAGTAAATACAGCAAAGTGCACTAGGCTGAAGTTCGACCTGGACAAACTGCAAGACCCGGAGGTGGCAAAAATATTTCAGGCCACAATTGGAGGGAAATTTGCACCACTGCTTATTTTGGGGGCAGGCGAAGTAGATGTCAACACCATGACCAATACCTTCAACTCAGCTGTAACAGATGCCGCCACTGAGATCCTTGGCAAGCACCGACCAAAGAAGAAGCCGTGGATCACACCTGAACTTTTGGATCTGTGTGATAAACGAAGAGAGTTAAAAAAGAAAAAGAACACCTCACAGGGAGCTGATGTCTACCGAAAAATCAACAATGACATCCGAAAAGGCATGCGCACAGCAAAGGAGAACTGGATAGAAGATCAATGCCAGGAAATAGAGAACAATCTGAACAAGAACAACAGCAAGAAGGCCTACCAGACTGTGAAGCGGCTGACAAGTGTTAAACAGCCCAAAGTCTCCACTATCCAAAGCAAGTCTGGCATTTGCCTTACAGAAGAACAAGAAGTCTTGGACAGATGGACAGAGTACTGCTCTGACCTTTACAACCATACACCAAATGGAGACCCATCAGTTCTAGCATGTCCCGAGAGCAGAGAAGAAGAAGAAATCCTCCCAATTCTCCGGGAAGAAGTTGAGGCAGCAGTGCAATCGCTGAAGAAAGGGAAGTCAGCGGGAGTGGACAACATACCAGCGGAACTGCTACAAGCAGGAGGAGAAGCGATGACTGATGCTCTCACCATTATCTGTAACAAGATCTGGCAGAGTGGGGAATGGCCTACACCATGGACCCAGTCGCTTGTCATCACTCTTCCCAAAAATGGTAACCTTCAGGAGTGTGAAAATTACCGCACCATCAGCCTCATCAGCCATCCCAGCAAGGTCCTCCTGAAAATAATACTCAACAGGTTGAAACCACAAGCTGAACAAATCATAGCTGAAGAACAAGCAGGATTCATGGCAGGGCGAAGTACCACTGAACAGATTTTCAACCTCAGAATAATCTGTGAGAAATACCTACAGCACCAACAACATCTATATCATGTGTTCATAGACTTCAAGAAGGCATTTGACCGAGTCTGGCATGCAGCTCTATGGGCAACCATGAAAGTGTACAACATCAGCCCTAAAATTATAGAAGTCATCAAAAGCCTGTATGACAAGGCTACCAGTGCAGTCCTCCATAACAGCGTCATCGGGAACTGGTTCAGAACAACAATCGGTGTGCGTCAAGGATGCCTACTCTCTCCAACACTCTTCAACATCTTCCTAGAGCGCATCACGTCAGATGCTCTTGCAGATCACGTAGGCACAGTCAGCATAGGGGGCAGAGCAATCTCCAATCTTCGTTTTGCGGATGATATTGATGGATTGGCTGGAGAGGAACAAGAACTTGAACAGCTTGTACAGAGGCTTGACACCACCTCCAGAGCTTATGGAATGGAAATAAGTGCAGAGAAGACCAAAATGATGACCAACAACACCAATGGCATCAACACGGACATCAAAGTACAAGGCCAATCCCTCAACACAGTGCACAGCTTCAAATATTTAGGAGCCATTGTGTCAGACAATGGGTCTCGACAGGAAGTCCTCTCCAGGATCGCACAAACAACTGCTGCCCTGACAAGGTTGAAGCCCATTTGGAAAGACAGAACCATCAGTCTACATTCCAAAGTAATACTGCTGCGCTCTCTGGTCATCTCCATCTTCCTATATGCTTGCGAAGCATGGACCCTCACAGCAGATCTCCAACGAAGAATACAAAGCATGGAGATGAGGTGCTACAGAAGACTTCTGTGCATTTCCTATACCCAACACATCACCAACGTTGAAGTCCGACAGATCATCACACAAGCCATTGGACAACACGATGACCTGCTCACAGTGGTGAAGAAACGGAAACTCCGATGGTATGGCCACGTCACCAGATCATCAGGCCTTGCAAAGACCATTCTGCAAGGCACAGTGCAAGGAGGTAGAAGAAGGGGGAGACCGAAAAAGAGGTGGGAGGACAACATTCGAGAATGGACTGGTTTGACACTGAGCGAAGCCACGAGGGCTGCTGAGGACAGAGAAAGATGGAGTATGCTGGTTAAGCGATCATCTGTGGTGCCCCTACGACCTTCGGGTTATGGGACAGGATAGGATAGGAATATAATATTGAAAATATTTTAGAAATTTGAACTGCATATATGGTGATTTTATTTCTTCAATACAATCATATTCGTCCTTTTTTTTTCCAACTGATGTTCATATTATTGATACCATTAATAACATAAGCTTTGATCTAACCGTTAGATTAGCTAAGGTTTAGATTGATTCTCCAATGGCACAGTTTATGTATTAGGTATTCTATATGTATGTATAAATGTATGTATGTATGGGGCGTGACTGTGTTTGATTGCCTATGTGTGCGTGCGTTTCGATGAGGAAGACGTTAACTGCAAGACCCTTTTGCTTTCAAACTTTGAATCGTTTCGCAGCTGGGTGGTCTTAAAATCACTGGATGGAAGTGCACGAGAGTGGATTAGTAAATGTGCTTCTTTTTCCGTCTATTTCTCACAGTGTATGTTCGTCTTGATGTGCGTGCGTGCGTGTGTGTGTGTGCGTGTGTGTTTTAGTCCATTTAGGTCATTACAACGAGGTAGTTAGATAAAGGTCGAGTTAACGGGGAATGAATAATACTGTAACTGAAAGAATTGCATTTCAGTTGGCTAGAAACGGCTGAAGGCACAATATCAAGCATACTTGTTTATTTTATTTATTTATTTTATTTTATTTATTTATTTTATTTTATTTACTTATTTATTTTCTTATACTTATTTATGTTGGTGACTTAGAGTATGTTTGGGAAACTGCATTGTTTTCACGTTAAGAGATGATGTAATGTAGGCTACTATCGTCATTCAAAGCGTTGAATGCACTGACATTTTAGGTTTGTCTTTCTTATTGTGTAAACATACAACTGCACACGCTGCCACTTGATGTTTGTTCGGCTTAATCCTAACGAAGACAAGGAAAGCAGTGAATGGCAAGACAATCATCTGAACTATCAGCCTGCAAATAATTACCACAATTGGCTTAGCGCAAAGGTGTTCACAAAAAATTGAAATACAATGACTTTTGAGAAAGTATACCTACAAATGATGTGATCTGATATTCTTAGCAGTAGCTAAAGTGTCCACCAAAATAAAATCAATTTCGGTTCCGTTATTCTTGAAATAAGGCAAAACGAGAGTTGTTTATTTTACAAATTTACAGTTCGGATCGCGGAATCACAGACCGACCGAGCGACCTATTGACCGACATTTGGTCAGCCATTGGAGGAGGGACAATTATTTGAGTATCTGCATACCAAAACTAAACAGAATCCCCTTCAGCCGTTTTGAGATATTAGGCGAAACGTGTTGAGCAATAAAATGGCTACAGTGACCTTGACTTTTGATTTATAGAAAATATGATGGAGGGGGAGTTAGGCCACTAACCCAAGTAATGTTCCTGTGAAGTTTGGTCAAAATCCATTCAGTGGGTTTCGAGATATGGCGTTCAGCGGACCGACGGACGGTCAGACAGATAAACAGGGTTAAAACGCAGACATTTGGCTCGTTCTGATCATCAATCCTCCCCCCCCCACCCTCTATCCTCCCGACTATTTTAAGTCTGGATTTGTTTTTTTTTTTAAGTCTCTCTGATGCGATTGCTTTGAGACCAAATTAAAATATTATTCATTCCAATACTACAAGACGGCATGCCATTTCAAAGACTTACATAAAATAAACCATTTTCAGAAGAGTTAAATTTTCTTTGAGGTATATTGTGACACAGCTTTATCCTGATGAAGCAAATGGAAAACAGTGAATAATAGGCCGACATGTAGCTTACTCTGATTATTCTGATTATTTCAATGTATTTGCAAATAAATCTGGAAAAACACATGATGGTTGTTTGCTAGAATGATAGTGCATACTGTACGAATGCAATCGATACCCTTTCCAAAATCCTGAGAAATCGGGCATTCCTACAACTGTGTAATGATCAGAGAGAGAGAGAGAGAGAGAGAGAGAGAGAGAGAGAGAGAGAGAGAGAGAGAGAGAGAGAGAGAGACAGGGACAGAGAGAGAGAGAGAGACAGGGACAGAGAGAGAGTGAGAGAGAGAGAGAGAGAGAGAGAGAGAGAGAGAGAGAGAGAGAGAGAGAGAGAGAGAGAGTCAATGTTTATAGGGTCCAGCGGATTGCCAAGAGACTAATCAGGACCACCTCGAGGAGAGAAGACTGAATCCACGAGAACATTCAGAGAGCAAAATGTTGAACGACAAAAATAGGTAAGAACTAATTACTGTCATTTGACTCATTTAATATAATATTGAACATATTTTAGAACTGTGAACTGCATATATGGTGAATCTCTTTGTTCAATGCAATCATATTCGTCCATTTTGCCAAGTGATGTTCATATTATTGATACCATTAATAACATAAGATTTGATGTAACCGTTAGATTAGCAAAAGCTTAGTTTCTCCAATGGCTCAGATTATATAATTAGGTATTCTATATGTATGTATAAATGTATGCGTGTATGTGGCGTGACTATGTTTGATTGCCTACGTGTGCGTGCGCGTGCGTTTCGATGAAGAAGACGTTAACTGCAAGACCCCTTTGCTTTTAAACTTTGAGTCTGATTACCTTTTGCACAATCGTTTCGCAGCTGGGTGGTCTTAAAATCACTGGATGGAAGTGCACGAGAGTGGATTAGTAAATGTGTTTCTTTTTCCGTCTATTTTCTCACAGTGTATGTTCGTCTTGATGTGCGTGCGTATGCGTGTGTGTGCGTGTGTGTGTATGCGTGGGTGTGTGTGAGTGTGTGTGTGTGCTTGTTCTTCCATTTAGATCATTACAACGAGGCAGTTAGATAAAGGTCGAGTTAACAGGGAATGAATAATACTGTAACTGAAAGAATTGCATTTCAGTTGGCTGGAAACGGTTGAAGGCATATACTCAAGCATACTTTATTTATTGTATTTCTTTCTTTATTTTCTTTTCTTTTATTTATTTATTTTGGTGACTTAGAGTATGCTTGGGTAATTGCATTGTTTTCACGTTTAGAGATGATATAATGTACTATCGTCATTCAAAGCGTTGAATGCTTTGACATTTAAGGTTTGTCTTTCTTATTGTGTAAACATACAACTGCACATGCTGCCACTTGATGTTTTTCGGCTTAATCCTAACGAAGACAAGGAAAGCAGTGAATGGCAAGACACCATCTGAAATATCAACTTGCAAATAATTATCACAATTGGCTTAGCGCAAAGGTGTTCAGAAAAAAGTGAATTCTTTCCCTGTCCTCAGCAACCCTGATGATTTCGCTCAGTGTCAAACCAGTCCATTCTCGAATGTTGTCCTCCCACCTCTTTTTTTGGTTTCTATCTTCTTTTACTTTCTTGCACTGTGCCTTGCAGGATGGTCTTTGCAAGACCTTGATGATCTGGTGACGTGGCCATACCATCGGAGTTTCCGTTTTTTTACCACAAAATAAAAATGATAAATTTCGGTTCAGTTATTCTTGAAATAAGGCAAAACGGGAAAAAATATAAGGTTCGGATCACGAAACCACAGATTGACCGAGCAACCTATTGGTCGACATTTGGTCAGCCATTGGAGGAGGGACAATTATTTGAGTATCTGCATACAAAGCTCAACAGAATCACCTTCAGCCGTTTTGGGAATATTAAGCCAAAAGCGTTGAGCAACAAAATGGCTCCTCCAGTGACCTTGACTTTTGATTTATAGAAAATATGATGGAGGGGGAAGTAGGCCACTAACCCAAGTAATGTTCCTGTGAAGTTTAGTCAAAATCCATTCAGTGGGTCTCGAGATATGGCGTTCAGCGGACCGACGGACGGTCAGACAGACAAACAGGGTTAAAACGCAGACATTTCGCTCGTTCTGATCATCAATTCTCCTCCCTCTCTCTCCTCCCGACTATTTTAAGTCTGGAAGTTTAAAAAAACAAACAAAGTCTCTCTGAAGCGATTGTTTTGAGGTAATAAAAAAAGGTGGTAAAGGTGGTCCCATAGCCTTGTGGCCGTAGGGGAGCTCACACTTATCTTAGGCCAGCGTAATGAGGGTGATGCCCATCTCTCTCCCTCGCTGCTTTACCTTCCCCACCCTTAAGAGAGTAGGTACTCAGTCACAGTTGAATCAACTAGGGGCGTTGTTATTTGTCGCTTCACGTTTTGGCGGTCACCCATCCAAGTGCTAACCGCACTGGACGGTGCTTAACTTGCGACACAGTAGCGAGTGCTCCAACCACTGCGCTATCCGACACCCCAATGTTTTGAGACTAAAGTAAAATACTATTCATTCAAATACTACAAGACGGCATGCCATTTCAAAAACCTACATAAAATAAGAATTTTCAAAAGTGGTAAATTGTGTTGGCGGTATTGTGAGACATCTGTGTCCTGATGAAGGAAATGGACAATAGTGAATAATAGGCCGGAATGTGGCTTATTCTGATTATGTCAATGTATTTCCAGATAAGTCTGGAACAAGACAATTTGGTTTTTGCCAGAAACATAGTGCATACGAATGCAATCGATACCCTTTCCAGAATCCTCAGAAATCGGGCATTCCTACAACTATATAATGATCAGAGAGAGAGAGAGAGAGAGAGAGAGAGAGAGGCAATGTTTATAGGGTCCAGCGGACTCCTCAGAGGCCAATCAATACCACCGCGAAGAGAAGAAGGAGGTGGCGAGAACATTCGGAGAGCAAAAAGCTGAACGACAAAGAGAGGTAAGAACTAATTACTGTCCTTCGACTCACTTCATATGATATATATTTATTTCTTTATATATGTAGCATGAATGTGTGTGATTGAGTACGTGCGCTTGTGTGTGCGTTTCGATGAAGAAGTCGTTAATAAAATAACCACCCAAACCATTTATCTGTCGTAGTTCGTTTTTTATATTTTGTGTGGGAAGCTGTTCAAACTATGAAAATCATTGCGGATTGGGATTGAAATCTGTAGTTGAAGCGAAGCGTAACTGCAAGATCCTTTTGCTTTCAAACTTTGAATCTGATCGCATTTTGCACAATCGCTTTGCAGCTGGGTGGTCTTAAAATCAGTGGATGGAAGTGCACGAGAGTGGATTAGTAAATGTCGGAGTTTTGTCTCTATTTCTCACAGTGTATGTTCGTCTTGATGTATGCGCGTTCGTGGGTGCGTGCGTGTGTGTGTGTTTATGTGGTCTTTGTATGTTTATTCGTCCATTTAGATCATTACAACGAGCTAGGTAGATGAAGGTCGAGTGAACAGGGAGTGAATAATACTGTCACTGAAAGAATTTCGCTTCAGTTGGCAGGAAACGGCCGAAGCCATACTATGGCTACGTTCATGCTAAGCCCGGCAAGTTGCCGTCAGCCAGTTGCCGTCACCAGTGTTCACGGTAGAGCCCGAAGTTGCTGTCCGGCGAATTGCTGCCACACTTTACTTTGTATACAAAGATGGCGCTTTGACCAGCCAGCCGGTTTTTTTTGTGACATGCGACAAAGCATTTTGCTGGCTGACGGCAACTGGCTGCAGCATGAACGTGCATCGCCGGTTTTCATGGTGGGAAAGAAGAAAAGGGCATAACCACAGATTCCAACCAGTGGCCGGCGGCAGCCGACGTCAAATTGCCGGGTTTAGCATGAACGTACCCTATCAAGCATACTTGTTTACTTTATTGATTGATTGATTTTATTTATTTTATTTTTTTTACTTATTTATTTAATTTAATTTAAATTATTTATTTTGGTGACTTTGAGTATGTTTTGGAAATTGCATTGTTAAGAGATGGCATAATGTACTGTCGTCGTTCACAGTGTTGAAAGCTTTGAAATTTTAGGTTCCTCTTCCTTGTGTAAACATACAACTGGACATGCTGTCACTTGATGTTATTCAGCTAAATCCTAACGAAGACAATGAAAGCAGTGAATGGCAAGACACCATCTGCACTATCATCCTTCAAATAATTATCACAATTGACTTAGCGCAAACGCGCTCAGAAAAAAAAGTAAAGCACAATGACTTTTGAGAAAGTATACCTACAAATGATCTGATCTGACAGTCTTAGCAGTAGTTACAGTAGCCACCAAATAAAAATGATCAATTTCGGTTCCGTTATTCTTGATATAAGGCAAAACGAGAGTTGTTTATTTTTACAATTTAAAGATCGGATCGCGTAATCACAGACCGACCATGCGCGACCTATTGATCGAAATTTACATTACATCACATGGTTGTTGCTTTCGGTCCAGTGGACTCTTCCGAGCCAAATCAGGACCACAAAATCAAGACCACAACTTCGCTGAAAGAGGACTCACCCTTGATCCGCATAAAAGATCTGCCGAAACAACCTTAGTGGTAACACTGAAGGCACTCCACCAGCCGGTCACTTTACAATAAAAACATCCCATGCAGGGGACGCTGAGGCCATACTCTAATTTGTCGAACTCCCGTTTACAAAAACAAAATCGAATACAAACATCATTGTAAAATATCAACAAAACTCATACATATAAATTGCCTACATTGCCAAATAATAACATAGGAAGCCCCAGTGACCACCTGGCAGAAAGCGTCCAATATTCCCAAGCTGATCCAACAGACCTCACACACAAATGAGGAGTTTTGTCCCGGAAGAGTTTTCAAGAAAAAGGGTAGGTGACTGGTCTAGCGAAGAAGAAGACGGTATAGTAGATTGATAGAACAGAGTAGGAATGAGAAAGAACAAAGGAGAAAGACAGCGACAGTGGGAATTTAAAGCACTAAATTTCCAAAAAGTGGGGATACTATTTATACTGAAACCCCCAGCACCTCCACGGGAGGGGGGGGGGGAAGGGGTCGACATTTGGTCAGCCATTGGAGAAGGGACCATTATTTGAGTACTTGTATACGAAAACTCCACAGGATCACCTTCAGCTATAAGCCAAACGTGATGAGCAACAAAATGGCTCCAGTGACCTTGACTTTTGAGTTATAGGAAATATGATGGAAGAGGATGTATGCCACTAACCCAAGTAATGTTCCTATACAGTTTAGTCAAAATCCATTCAGCGGGCTTCGAAATGTAGCGTTCAACGGACCGACGGACGGTCAGACAGACAAACAGAATTCAAACACAGACATTTGGCTCGTTCTGATCATCCACCCTCCTCCCCCATTTTTTCTCATCCCGACTATTTTAAGTCTGAAAATAAATAAAAACAACATCAACAAAGTCTCTCTGAAGCGATTGTTCTGAGACCAAAGTAAAATATTATTCATTCAAATACTACAAGACGGCATGCCATTTCAAAAACCTACATAAAAAACACACTTTGGAAAAGGGTTAAATTTTGTTGGCGGTATTGTGAGACAGCTTTATCCTGATGAAGCAAATGGAAAACAGTGAATAATTAACCGAAATGTGGTTCATTCTGATTATTATTTTTCAATGTATTTCTAGATTAGGCTGGAAAAACACAATATGGCTGTTTGCCAGAATCATAGTGCATACAAAAGCAATCGATGCCCGTCCCAAAATTCTGGGAAATCCAGAGAAATCGGGAATTCCTACAACTATGTAATGATCAATGAGAGAGAGAGAGAGAGAGAGAGAGAGAGAGAGAGAGAGAGAGAGAGAGAGAGAGAGAGAGAGAGAGAGTGAGAGAGAGAGAGAGAGAGAAGTCGAAGCAATACAATACAATACAAGATTATTGCTTTAGGTCCAGCGGACTCTTCCGAGCGTCGAAGGTCGAAGTCGAAACCTTTAATTGGATAATAGCATTAGGTCCTATGGACCTGTCTTACAGCTAGTCCTTAAAAAAATTGTTAAATTATTTTTTAAAAATTTGAACAAACAAAATAATTAACATAAAATTGATTTGAAACTAACACAAACCTTAACAATGGTAAGAATTTTAAAAACAATTACTAAGAAAATTAATGTACCGAAATGCACATTCTCCCTCCCCCAACCCCATCCTACCCCTTCCCTACTCCCACTCTCCCCACCCCCCTCCACCACAACCACACACATACACAAGCTAATTCACACATGAACAAATTAAACTGTCGCAAGATAGGAAAAAACAAAATGTATACAATCATCTTAAATATTAGGAGCAAGGGAAAATATAAATGTGTGGAGTCTAATTTTAAGCAATGTTAACGATTTACTTTCCTTGATCTCTTGTGGTAGAGAATTCCACATACTTGGATCAGAATATGACAAGAGGTGTTTTGAATATGCCTAAGCGTGGCTGTGGCAAGGTTAAATTATGTCCGAAAATTGAATACCGAGATGAAGGTTTGCTAAAAAGTACTTTTAAATAATCAGGAGCTCTATTGTTTAGTATTTTGTACATTAAAACGACTTTATTGTAATTAAGGTGTTTGTTAAGGGGAAGCATACCAGCTAGTTTTAATTTTGAATCAGTATCGATGGAAGTTTTGGAGATAAGTAATTTTGCAGCTCTGCGGTGAATAGAATTAATCTTTTTAAACAAGGCATCACTGCAGCCGTCCCATACTGTTGATGCATAATCAATGTGAGGTTTGATATGAGCATTATAAAAAAGCTTTTTAGCATCTGCAGTTATGATAGATTGAAGCTTAGACAACATAAACAATTTAGTTGAGAGAGTTTTACAAAGATTTTCAATATGTGAATGCCAACTAAGTTTGTTGTCTACGAGGACCCCTAAAAGTTTATGACTTTCAACCTGTTTAACATTATTTCCATTCACGACTAAATCAAGAGAAAGCGGAGCCCGCTGATGCTTTTGCCTAGTTGATATTAACATGGCTTTTGATTTAGCTGGATTCAGTGACATATAATTTAACCTGCACCAATCAGCAACATTGTTAAGGGCACCTTGTAGAGATTGCTGAATTTCACCTATGTTCCTTCCCTGTTTGTGCAATGTCGTGTC
This sequence comes from Oncomelania hupensis, assembly GCA_036898135.1. Classification (NCBI taxonomy): domain Eukaryota; kingdom Metazoa; phylum Mollusca; class Gastropoda; order Littorinimorpha; family Pomatiopsidae; genus Oncomelania; species Oncomelania hupensis. The sequence goes on along the minus strand of CM072520.1, from coordinate 37,212,643 downwards.
ATCAGCTAACATATGGTATTCAACAGAATTATCTGAGAGGTGTAACGGTAAATCATTGATATAAATACAAAATAAAATAGGACCTAGAACCGATCCTTGAGGAACCCCATGCATTAGATGTCCTACAGAGGAATTTATTCCATGAATATGTACAAATTGCGTACGTTCAAAAAGAAAGGAACGAAACAAATTTAATGCAACTGAGCCATTGAGGTACAGTTCAAGTTTCTGAAGCAGTATGTGGTGATTGGCGAGATCAAAAGCTTTGGAAAGATCAAGAAAAACAACTCCTGACAAAGTAGAGTTATTCATTACAGAGAGCCATTTGTCAGTTAAAAGTGCCAGGGCAGTACAGCAAGAATGGTGGCTACGGAAACGAGATTGTAGATGATGGAAAAGGCCAAGATCATCCATGTATTTTGTAAGATGAGTGTGAATATGTCATTCCAGAATCTTTGAAAGTGTAGACAGCAGAGATATTGGCCGATAGTGATTAAGATCCGAACTGACTTTTGATTTAGGAAGAGGAATAACCTTAGCTTGTTTCCAAGTAGTTGGAAATATATTTTTTACAATGCATACATTGAAGATGTATGTAAGGGAATTAATAATATAAGGCAAAGAAATTTTCAAAATCGTATTACTAATTTCATCTGAACCTGCCGATTTTTTATTTTTAAGTTTTGATATGTATTTAGTGACTTCATTTACAGTAATGAGTGGTATTTTAAAAGGTGAAGAGTTACTTGTTCTTTTCTTACAAAATTGTGAAAGACAATCAGAGCAAGAGTACTGTGTACATTTTGAGGAATCAGATTTTAGAACAGAAATAGCGACTGAAAGGAAATGGTTGTTGAAGTCATTAGCAGATAAATTGGAAGGAATTTCATGATGGTTTGAAGATGGGCCTTTAATAAAAGAATTCAGTGCATGCCAAAGGTGATAAATGTCTCTTTTATTTTCTATTAGTGTACTAAAGTAGTTTCGTTTGGAGTCGCGCACCATGTTTTTTTATTTTATTACGAAGTTTTTGTACTCTTGAAATTGTTGATTACATTTAAGTTTGTCACGCAGTTAAATTGCATGTATGATTTCTGGAGTCAGCCATGTTGGGAGTTTAGAATGTTTTACTCTTTTCTTTTTAAGTGGCGCGTGCTTGTTGAGTATTGATAGATAAATAGTGTACCAACAATTAAGAGCAGCATTAGGGTCATTATAAGTATATACATCATCAAATGATGCATCATACAGATTCCTCAGGAAAGTTCCACAAAGTGTTTAAAGAACCGATAGGTAATATGAGTATTGCCTTTAGTGCTTGATTTGGGCAGTTTAGTAAACTTTGTGCAATATATTGGGGAATGGTCACTTATGGTCATAGCAGAACGGGAAGCATGATCAATTGTTGCAGGTGCGTTGGTGTATATGTGATCGATTAAAGATGATGTTGATGAGGTTTCCCTAGTAGATGAAGATATCAACTGACTAAGACCAAGAGAGGATATTAGGCAGTCCCATCTAAGTTCCGGTTTCAAAAGATCAATATTAAAATCACCAAGAATGAGTACGTCAGCATTAGGCCTAGAGTTATAAATATGGTCCATCATGTCAGAAAAGTAATCAAACCAATCAGCAGTAGCAGCAGGATTCCTGTACAGGATACATACAAACACAGGGGAGGATGTGGCTGCATGCTTAAGCTCTAACCAAACACATTCAATATTATCGTGTTCAAAATCTTGCCTTCTAGTACGGTGAAAGGAGAAATGGATGTATGAATGTAAACTGCAACACCAGTTTCACCGTAAATCTTGGCATCACGTCTAATAATAATATTGTCAGAAATACTTATGAAAGAGTCACACATTTTAGAACTAAGTCGTGAATCTGTAATGCCATATATATGAAAATGAGGGTCAGTTTTACGCAAAAACACTGACAGCGCCGGTACTTTAGCGTTCAGGCTGGCAATGTTTAGGTGACCGATATTTAACACAGGCATCGTCTTCACTTTAAAATAATTGGATAAAGAAATACAATCACAAAGAAGTTAAGAAAGTTTGATCAATCGGCAGTGCTCAATTATGATGCGTGAAAATATAAAAAGTCAGCATCAGTAGCACAGAATAATAAGATTGTACATAACACGAAATATTGTTCACAACGACGATAAACGAGTTGTTGAATTAATAACAAAATGTCACACAAATTGTTTGTCTGCACAGCAGTTTTGATAAAATAGTTAATAATGAACTTTGAATAGTAGTTAAATAGATGTTATACACTACGTTCAGTGATTGAAGAATGCGAGATGGCAAAGCAGTGGTCATAGATGTTGCACTTGTAACATATACTTTGAATACCGAGTACTCTAACTGTATACTGTTGAAAAAAGTTACAAAGCGTAGACAGTAAGGCAATAAAATTAGCTTTAGGAGTGGCTATTCATACAAAAACTACAGAAGCATATAAACTTGCAGGAATTATGAACTTAGATGAATATAGGAGATTATCTTGTGCGAAATATATAATCAGAGCTAAAGCTGTAAACAATAGTACAGATGAAGAGATTAGTATTAGATCGGATGTAGATTTTCCAAAACATGCCCAAAAGGTGCACTCTTTTCAAACAATAGCAACATATACTAAAGATCTTATTCAGTTAGATTTAACACATATTGATAATTTATGTAAGGATACAATATCACCAGTACCTCCATGGGAACTTGAAACAGCACATTATGATATACATTATTGTAATGAAAAAAGAGTCAAAATCCTAATCTTATTGCAGTTGAAGTTCGGAATCATTTATGTGAAACATATTCAGAAAAATTAAAAGTATACACTGACGGATCTGTTTTAGAAACAGGGGAAACAGGAGCTGCTTTTGTTATACCAGATTTGAAAATATCAGAATCATTTTATATAGGAAAGGGTTATTCTATTTTTACTGCGGAATTAATTGCTATATTAATGGCTCTAAATAAAATTTCTAGTTTATGTCTGAATATATTTGGTATAGTTCTATGCGTAGATTCTCGATCTGTTTTAGAAGCTCTAAAATCTAATATTACCCGTGAACGAAAAAGTATTATTTTTGAGATTAATAACGTTATTCATGGATTGATAATTAGTGGTACTGAAGTGACCTTTTGCTGGATTCCATCGCATTGTGGATTTCTATATAATGATTGGGCTGATCATGCTGCAAAATTAGGGGCATTAAATATTAATTCCCTATCAGTTAAATTAAATCTGTCTTCCAAAGAGATTCAAAATAATATTGAAAATGATATTGTAAAGAAACTTCAGTTCCATACAAACTATAACAATCTTCGTGGATTTCCCAGATCAGTTTCATCTATAGCAAACAGAATATTATTAAATTCAATTAAAACCAAATATTGTAAAAATGTAAAGTGCATTTGTGATGAACCTTTAACTCTAAAACATATATTATTTCATTGCATTCAGGTTCATCCTCTTTTGCCCCTTGAAGTAAATACTATAACATCAGTTAAAAACATTAGCAATGAATTGAGTGTGGGATTGGCAAAAGCTATAATTACTTCTCCAGTCACTCGTTTTATTTAACTGACATTGTTATTGTTATGTTAGAGAGATAGTAATAGTATCTATGTGTATTTATGTGTTCATGTATGTCTGTTTAAATGCGTGAATCTGTATGTATGGTCTTTATCATCTTGATGAAAAAAGACGTTAATAAAACAACCAACCATATGCGAATTTACGTATGATATATTACAATAAATGGGGTAAGAGAAGCCATTGAAAGTTTTAAGACTAAAAAATCTGCTGTTGGTCCTGACGGTATATCATACACATTATTACAGCACCTTCCAAATAAATGGATCCATTACTTACACTTAATTTTTAAAAACATGTTGGTACACTGGAATTATGCCTAAAATTTGGAAAACTTCAATTATTATTCCAATTTTTAAAAGCGGAAAATCAAGAACAGATATTGCAAATTACAGACCTATTGCTTTAACATTACATGTTAGTAAAGTCGTGGAAAAAATTGTACTCAATAGGCTAGTATATTACTGCGAAAAAAAAGTAATCCCCTGTAACCAAGCTGGTTTTCAAAAAAGACGTAGTACTGTAGATCACCTGGTAAAACTTTCTACAACTATAAAACAACAATTCGCCAGAAGAAAAGGGGTTTTAGCTACTTTCTTTGATATCTGGAAAGCATACGACAAAGTATGGCATGCTCGCTTATTATTTAAGCTAAAAATAATTGGCCTTTCAGAAAACATATATAAAATATTACCACTTTTCTGTTAGAGAGGAGAATTGCAGGTAAAGTAAACAATACATATTCTTCATATTTTCAAACAAATATAGTAAGTACACAAGGGGCGATAATATCTCCGATACTTTTTAATATATTAATACATGACCTCCCTAAACACTTAATAAAAATTATCAACTAGTTTAATATGCCGATGATATTGCCCTATGGATAAATGTGTCATTAAAAAGAAAAAAAATCCTTTTTTTGAAATAAAGCATGCACAGAAAATGTATCAAGAACAATTAAATTCAATTGCTATTTATATGAAAACCAATGGTCTTGAACTTTCAAATGAGAAAACAAATATGATGTTATTTATTAATGGCCAAGGTCCAAAAGTATATCCACAATTTAATATTGAAAATCAAGAGATCAAATATGTAACTGAAGTAAAATTTGGGGGAGGGGGGTATACTTTACAAGTAAATTAAATTGGATAAAACATATTCAATATCTTTTGCAAAAGGCTATAAAATGTTATAATCTTTTACACATAATTAGTCGCAAATGGTGGGGTCAAGACACTAAAACATTAATACATAAAGCATGTTCAATACTGCAGTCAAAATTGTTTTATGGTCAGTAAGTATATTTTTCAGCACCTAAAACATATTTTGAAGCAGTTGCAAAGTCTTGATAGCAGAGCTACTAAACTAGCGTTAGGAGTACCAATTCATACTAGAACACCGGAGGCATACAAGGCTGAACGAATCCTATCTTTAGCTGAAGCGAGGAAGCTAGCATGTGCAAAATATGTAATAAGAAGTCATACCGTTATCAATTATACGGTAGGTGAATTGTCAGTCAGATCAGACTTAAATTTCCCTAAAAAGAGCCAAAAATATATCTTCTTTATAAACAATTGCTACATATACGCATGACTTGTTTGAAGATGCCTGTATAAATCCAGCTAATGTATTAAGTAAGATTATTTAATCTGCTTTCCCTCTTTGGGAGATAAAAACAGTAAATTTTGATATTTTGCATACTGATTTGAAGAAAGATGAGAATCCATATTTATTAGCAACATTAATACGTCAACATATTTATGAAAAATATTGATTTTCACTGCAGAGTTATTAGCATTATTATTGGCTCTTAGTACAATAACAAACATGCAAAGGGGTTTCAACAAAATATTGTTTTGTGTGGATTCTCAATCTGTTATGGTGGCTCTGAATTCGCCCAATTATAAAGAAAGAGCAGAGATTATATTTGAAATTAAATATTTAATACATTGCTTAAAACTCTGAGGTACTGAAATAAATATATCCTGGAATTTATCACATTGTGGTTTAAAATACAATGATATGGCTGACAGAGCAGCTAAAATTGGTGCAAAAAATATATTTGCTGAACCAATTTCCTTACACTTTTCAAAAAACGAAATGTCGAACATTATTCAAAATATTGTTCGTAAATATTATGAACTTCCTGATCATTCCGGAATTTCTAGGCAAATTAGCAGTCTTGCTCATAGGTTATTTTTGGAATGCATGGAGAACAAAATATTGCAGGAATATTACTTGCATATGCGGAAATAAAATTAGTGTAGAGCATATCCTGACAAAATGCACGGAAATTCGTGATCTTTTACCTATTGAATATCGGAATATAACAAGCATAAAAATATAGATGTTATTGACTATTATAAAATAGCAGCAGTTTTGATATAGTCAGATCAGACAGTTTCTTTGAAACTTATAAAATAGTATAATTTGTGTATTATGTGATACTTTAATGTGTAATATTTGTATGTGCGTGTGTGTGAGCGAGAGGGTGAGAGAGAGAGAGAGAGAGAGAGAGAGAGAGAGAGAGAGAGAGAGAGAGAGAGAGAGCAAATGCGCTATGTGCAGACAACATTGATGAAGACCGACATTGACTAGAATGAACTAGAATGTTAATGTGCTGATATGGGTTGGACATTCGGGAACATCTCGTTACTCAAGTGAAAGACTGACAAATAACAAGGTGTGGTGTTGGTTGTTACACTGTTGTTGTTTTTATCAATTGCTGATTCAGCCCCGATGCTTGAATCTTGATAAGTATAACTCAGATTCGTTTATCCACGCAACCTGTTCACTCAGCAACAAGGCAAGAGTCATCGTATGAAGTTTTCCAACTTTATTCAGCATATATCAGCAACTGTATACAAGATCGCTTTTCGCTTTATCACTCTTTCACTTTTTCAACTCACTTTTTTGAAACAGTGCGACACTTATATAGTCTCTCTATACTCTGGAGAAAGTTCTTTTTCTTCTTCTTAGGTAAATTAACGTCCCCGGACGCGAACTTGTTTTTTCCAACCTAGTTCCAGTCATTCGCCGAAAAAGGCAATTACCGAAGTCGAACGAAGCTCTCCGAGTCGAGCGAAGCTATCCAATGTTTTACGAACGAATGCTGGCAGGACTATACGTGAAACCACAGGCTGGTAAGTCTCGTCTTTCGTAGGCCTCAATTACATACTATACTACGTACGTATGTAGGAGGCCCACGAGTTTACAAAGACCAAAGGAGGAGGAACAACGAAGCTTAACGTCCTATTGCATCAGCGTTAAGGACGATCACCACGTCGCCACCCTGACAATAATGATCATCATCATCATATCAAAGATGAGATCCTACGGATCTCTTCAAAAAAAAAAAAAAGACCAAAGGAGGAACAACGAAGCTTAACGTCCTATTGCATCAGCGTTAAGGACGATCACCACGTCGCCACCCTGACAATAATGATCATCATCATCATATTTTTTTTTAAGACCAAAGAAAAGACTTCAGAGCCTGTGGTGAAACATCCGTGCATAAAAATAGCCGCTGTTCTTCTAGATCTAATTCTGTTTCGATCTGCACAGATACATGTACAAGCTGTAAGTCAAGTCGAGATTCGCATTTTGAAGCAGTTAGTATTATTATTATTTTATGATGATTAATATACTGACTTAATTAGTAATAAAGAGTAAAAGTAATACATAACACATATTAATGCACACATACAACGATTTCACATCTATATCAACAATAAAACCATGACAAAACTTCAAAGCGCTATGGATACGTTAATGTCCCTTCAGCACAACAAGGCAAAGCAAGTTTATAATGGTCTAAAAACAGTGACATTTTTATTGCAAGCACCAAAGCAATTATTTATTTAACTAATATTATTCTTTTTAACTGATACAGTCAATTTGTTATATGTATTTCAATGATATGTATTTTAATGAGGAACAGTATAAACAAAAATGTTGCGTGGCAGGCGGAAATTTCCATAAATCATCTGAAAACTTTGGTAAATCTATAAGAAAAAATAACCAGTAACACCATCTGATTATTTGGGGTTACACCACCCAACTTCAGCAAAAACAAACAAAACATCACTGACCATATTTACACCATTGAGCACGCACAGCAGCACACTATTCTTTTCTTTTTTTAAAGTAGGAATAATAATAATAATAATAATAATAATAATAATAATAATAATAATAATAATAATAATAATAATAATAATAACAAATAAATTAAAGATTTAACTAAATAACTATACTACTACTACTACTACTACTACTACTACTACTACTACTACTACTACTACTACTACTACTACTACTAGCGAAGTTGTGGTCTTGATTTTGTGGTCCTGATTCGGCTCTTTGCAGTCCGCTGGACCCTGTAAGCAATGAATAACTAATTAGCTATTAATTTAACTCTGATCTCGAGTTGTCTTGATTTTGTGGTCCTGATTCGGCTCTTTGCAGTCTGCTGGACCCTGTAAGCAATGAATAACTAACTAACTATTAATGTAACTCTGATCTTGAGTTATAAAAAAAATCGCTTAGCCTACTCGTCCTTCTCCGGAAATTTAAAGATTCGAATATTATAAAGTATAGGCCTAAATATTATTAACTGGAATAGATATAGTTTATACATTTATTTACGTATAAAACAAACAATACAGGTCTAATAATTATATTCAGCTAGTGAGCTTCTTCGCTGCGCGGAGACTGACTTATAATATATAATGTAGATTAAGCCTATGTATACTGTATAACCAAGCGACCCAAGCGTGTTTGCCAGTACCAGATTGTTGTATCTGGCAAACTCCAATAGCCTCAGACCCCTGTCATTTGTCTCGTTGTTGCAGTGGGGTCCGCATGTGTCTCCCCAGTTGTGGTGCGCATCTTGGCCAGCCTTGGCATTCCAGTCGCCTTGCACTATGACTATGTCCTTCTTCGGCACTTGGTCAAGGACCGCCTGTATATTTTCATAAAAATCCTCCACTTCACTGTCTTCATAGTCTGATGTTGGGGCATAGGCCTGGATGATGGTAATGTTGAAAGGGGTTGCTCTCAGACGGATGGTAATGAGTCTACTGGAGACTGGGCGGCAACCCATGACAGTGGCTAGAATGTTCTTGTGGACCAAGAATCCAACGCCGTGTTCGTGCCTGTCATCTCTACCGCTGAAATAGAGCTTGTGGCCTTTGTCAGTCGTTGTTTCACCTAGGCCTTTCCAGCGCAGTTCGCTGATACCTAGAACGTTCCATCGATAGTGGTCCAGCTCGTGGGCCAGTTCTTCTAATTTTCCTTCCGCAGTTAGGGTCCTGACATTCCAGGTTCCTATGACGATGTTGTTTCTCGTGCGGATCTTGCTAATTTGTCCATCAGTAGCATACTTTTCACCTCCGTCCTGGTGGCCAACGGAAGGCGCGGTCCTTGTGTAGCCGGGCGACGACCGATCCGGCATGGAATTAGTGGATAGCCTCATCATGTGTTGTGTCTTGGGCAAAAAAAGACCTGGCAGGGCCCAATCCTCTCCAGGCTGTTGGCCACAGCCGAAATCCACGAATACAGTGTGGCTCGCCTTGGCCCTGAGCACGTGGTCGTTGAACCTGTAGTAACGTGAGGTTCCTCCGCCCTGGCCGGTGACTTCTGTGTAGAAGACTTTCGCCCAGTGATGCCGTGCTAACATCACCCCTGTTAGTCGCCTCTTACGACACGCCGGGAAGCGTTGGGTCTATTCTATTTGCCCGAACCCACAGAGCACATCACAACCAGATCGACTACATCATGGTCAAGAAACGCTTCAGATCAAGCATCAACATTGGCAGGACACGCACTTTTCCAGGAGCAGACATTGGAAGTGACCACGATCTCGTGATGATGTCTTTCCGGCTCCATTTGAAGAGAGTAAATACAGCAAAGTGCACTAGGCTGAAGTTCGACCTGGACAAACTGCAAGACCCGGAGGTGGCAAAAATATTTCAGGCCACAATTAGAGGGAAATTTGCACCACTGCTTATTTTGGGGGCAGGCGAAGTAGATGTCAACACCATGACCAATACCTTCAACTCAGCTGTAACAGATGCCGCCACTGAGATCCTTGGCAAGCACCGACCAAAGAAGAAGCCGTGGATCACACCTGAACTTTTGGATCTGTGTGATAAACGAAGAGAGTTAAAAAAGAAAAAGAACGCCTCACAGGGAGCTGATGTCTACCGAAAAATCAACAATGACATCCGAAACGGCATGCGCACAGCAAAGGAGAACTGGATAGAAGATCAATGCCAGGAAATAGAGAACAATCTGAACAAGAACAACAGCAAGAAGGCCTACCAGACTGTGAAGCGGCTGACAAGTGTTAAACAGCCCAAAGTCTCCACTATCCAAAGCAAGTCTGGCATTTGCCTTACAGAAGAACAAGAAGTCTTGGACAGATGGACAGAGTACTGCTCTGACCTTTACAACCATACACCAAATGGAGACCCATCAGTTCTAGCATGTACCGAGAGCAGAGAAGAAGAAGAAATCCTCCCAATTCTCCGGGAAGAAGTTGAGGCAGCAGTGCAATCGCTGAAGAAAGGGAAGTCAGCGGGAGTGGACAACATACCAGCGGAACTGCTACAAGCAGGAGGAGAAGCGATGACTGATGCTCTCACCATTATCTGTAACAAGATCTGGCAGAGTGGGGAATGGCCTACACCATGGACCCAGTCGCTTGTCATCACTCTTCCCAAAAAAGGTAACCTTCAGGAGTGTGAAAATTACCGCACCATCAGCCTCATCAGCCATCCCAGCAAGGTCCTCCTGAAAATAATACTCAACAGGTTGAAACCACAAGCTGAACAAATCATAGCTGAAGAACAAGCAGGATTCATGGCAGGGCGAAGTACCACTGAACAGATTTTCAACCTCAGAATAATCTGTGAGAAATACCTACAGCACCAACAACATCTATATCATGTGTTCATAGACTTCAAGAATGCATTTGACCGAGTCTGGCATGCAGCTCTATGGGCAACCATGAAAGTGTACAACATCAGCCCTAAAATTATAAAAGTCATCAAAAGCCTGTATGACAAGGCTACCAGTGCAGTCCTCCATAACAGCGTCATCGGGAACTGGTTCAGAACAACAATCGGTGTGCGTCAAGGATGCCTACTCTCTCCAACACTCTTCAACATCTTCCTAGAGCGCATCATGTCAGATGCTCTTGCAGATCACGAAGGCACAGTCAGCATAGGGGGCAGAGCAATCTCCAATCTTCGTTTTGCGGATGATATTGATGGATTGGCTGGAGAGGAACAAGAACTTGAACAGCTTGTACAGAGGCTTGACACCACCTCCAGAGCTTATGGAATGGAAATAAGTGCAGAGAAGACCAAAATGATGACCAACAACACCAATGGCATCAATACGGACATCAAAGTACAAGGCCAATCCCTCAACACAGTGCACAGCTTCAAATATTTAGGAGCCATTGTGTCAGACAATGGGTCTCGACAGGAAGTCCTCTCCAGGATCGCACAAACAACTGCTGCCCTGACAAGGTTGAAGCCCATTTGGAAAGACAGAACCATCAGTCTACATTCCAAAGTAAGACTGCTGCGCTCTCTGGTCATCTCCATCTTCCTATATGCTTGCGAAGCATGGACCCTCACAGCAGATCTCCAACGAAGAATACAAAGCATGGAGATGAGGTGCTACAGAAGACTTCTGTGCATTTCCTATACCCAACACATCACCAACGTTGAAGTCCGACAGACCATCACACAAGCCATTGGACAACACGATGACCTGCTCACAGTGGTGAAGAAACGGAAACTCCGATGGTATGGCCACGTCACCAGATCATCAGGCCTTGCAAAGACCATTCTGCAAGGCACAGTGCAAGGAGGTAGAAGAAGGGGAAGACCGAAAAAGAGGTGGGAGGACAACATTCGAGAATGGACTGGTTTGACACTGAGCGAAGCCATGAGGGCTGCTGAGGACAGAGAAAGATGGAGTATGCTGGTTAAGCGATCATCTGTGGTGCCCCTACGACCTTCGGGTTATGGGATAGGATAGGATAGGAAGGATACTGTATAACAGTGTCTACTTGTTTCTAGGCAGGAAATGGAGAATGCTATTATTAGCCTACTGCTGAGAACTAACAAAATGTAAATCAAGGAACGCAAATATTAAATATGGTCGATAATAATTATGCTCATATTAACAAAGTATACCGTTGCGAAATGCTAATCTGTGTAAATCAGAATTGGATGCAACAGCGATCATTTTTAATGTCAACTAGTCGTAGTCATGCAAGCATCATTTCGTAACACATCGGAGAGCTTCGTTCGACTTCTGTGATTGCCTTTTTGGGCAAATGACTGGAACTAGCTTGGAAAAAACAAGTTTGCTCCCCGGACACATAAGCGTAAAGGGGACAGAGTTTATTGACAGGGCGAAAATTGGGTGGCCGGCGAGCAGCTCGATGAAGAAGTGGTTGACGAAGTCAATGTAGCTGTAGCTAAGTCGAAGTAGAGAATATGTACAGACGGAGCGCTCAAGGGCGACAGAAGAAGATGGGCAGGACCGCTGCAGGAGGGTGGACAGCTTGCAGGGACGAGTGTGAAGCGCTGCCAGGAAGGAGAGGTAGCCGTGGAGAGGGAGGATTCGATGGGCACTGAACTAAACTATAAGGAGAAGGGTAGGAATGCTAAAGGATCTGGTGTGAGGGAGGAAACTTTTATGTTAAGACAGACCAGGTGTGCCGAGCTATTGCATAGGCAGTAAAGGATGAGGAAACTATAAAAGCTGGATAAAATCGAAGCGGGCTAGACGACTGAGAACAGGCGATCGATTAAAAGATAAAAACCCTTCAGGACCACGGTAAAATCGAAAAAACAAAGACAAATGACAAAAAGGAACAAGGGTGGGGCCAGCAAAAAGCGAGGCACCGCCGAAAAAAATATTTAAAAATGACAAAAAGGGCTGCTGGGAGGCCATATACACAAATAGACCCCATGCCAGTAAAACACCAAGGAGGCATGGTTCCAGAGTTAAAATGCGTAAAAAAGAATAACATGCCGACCAAAGTGGAGACACAGACCACCGCAGGCAAACCGTCACCCTAACGGTGGCAAGAGCGAACCAAAACCCAGCTGACTACGAAACAGCCCCAGACCTAGAATCATTCTGAGCTAAAGCTCCCAGGGACCGGAACGACCGAAGCGAGTCATCCACGGCGGCATGCTTCAGGCCCCAACGAAAGGTATCCAAGGCTTCGTTGAGTTCTGTCCTATCTATATGTGGAGCGAGCGCGCCAGCAATTAATTCCATCCATCTAAGGAACTCGGAGCTGGAGGGGGCGCGTTTCAACTGGATGGAGCAAGTCCGAGTTTGCCTTGAAGGAGGTATGAGGCTAGGGGAAGACTGAACTGCCGCATCACTCATGCTACCGGGACTAGACATCACAACCGAGAAATGCGACTGAGTGCCGGCATCGGAGCTAGGTTGGCTGGAGGTGGACAATTTCCGACCTGCCAGGCCGTGGACAGTGTCCACAAGCCCAGCCACAAGCGTGAGCCTCTCCAGCATAGACTCCAACCGATTTATTGCGACCCAGGGGTCGCCGCAGCCAGGCAAATCCCATTAGTTTCGGGAGTTGTCACCGGGGGTAGCGGGCCGAGGCGGTCCACAGTGGGAAACGGCGGTGGAACAATCACCGCTGCAGGGGCACCGGGATCACCAAGTACTCCCACCGCTGAGACAGAGGGGACCCGTGGAGCTCCCCAAGCGAAGGAAGGGCGCGGCAGAGCCGGCGCGGGAACAGCTAGTTGTACTGGGCATGTATTGGGCTGCCCTGAGCTGGTTCGCGAAAACGCGCTCCCTCAGGGCAGGACAGTTGGGGTTGGAAGCCAAGTGCTCGCCTAGGCAATTAAGACAAGAGCGCTGCTCGGCTTTACATTTAGCGCCGGTATGACCAAAACACCACAGGACGAACAAACAGGAGCGGACTTTCATAGTTTCCTAGTGTGGCCGTACCTTTGGCACCCCGGTCCTGATTTGGCTCGGAAGAGTCCGCTGGACCTAAAGCAACAATAAATCAATCAAAAAAACCTTTGGCACCGATGGCAGCGGATAATTTCCGCGACGTACGGCCGCACTGGAAACTCTCTACAGTTAATAAGTAAAACAGACGGTAGGCTGGGAGCATCCACGGTGACCCTGACCGAGGCCGAAGGACAGCCATCTTATATATTTAGACGGCGGAAAAATCTAACTGCACAGGCACGAACCGACCCGTCAGGGCCGACAGAGCCCTGAAATCTGGCTAAAATTTCCGACTCAGCCGCCGCGGGGGAGGGGGGGGGGAGGGGAGGGGATGAAATGAATAACCCCTTCCACAACGGGACTGGGGACGGTACAGGCGACGCGAAACTGGCCCAGAACGGAGAGCCCGACCAGCCTCTGCTGCTGGGCGCGAGAAGCGCAGCCCACCAAGCAACCGTCGGCAAGCGGCCGGACTCTGTCAACGGGACCGACTGCCGAACGCAGTATCTCGACCAGCTGCCAGCTGAGCGACTTGAGTTGCGTTGGGTCTGAGCTCTCAGAGAGCTTGACGACAACGGGAAAACGGCACAAATCGTGACTCGGCAGAGGCGGCGGAGGCAACGGCACCCTGCTTTATAACCCTACGCCTGCCGGTCACAGCAGTCCACGTCGGCTCGCCGGGAACGGGAGGGTCGGGTACCACGGGCAGGGGGGAGTGCACCAGGTGCACAACCCCCTCCGAGGGCCTTTCCTGCACGGTGACTTCGGCTTCCGGGACCAGGTCCGAGGAGGAGTCAACATCGGCATCAAGCAAGTCCTCAGAAGAGGACGTCGAAGAAGAATCGGTCAGGGTGGCCCAAAGTCGCTTCCTACTGGGTGTAGGCGGGTCTTCCACTGAGGGGACAGCCAGGTCATCCACGGCAGGGAGAGGCACAAAAGGGGGAACCGACACGGCCGGGCAGGTCTCTAAGTCAACGGCGGCATCGACGCGGCTCTTGACCACCGGAGAATCAACTCTAATACCTTGGAGCGAGCTCCTGGCACCGCGGAGTCTGGACTTCCCCATGTTGGCGGAAAACAAAAAGAGAGAGGGCAACAAAACGCCCACACACCGAAAATCCGAGTCAAAACCAGGAAAAAAAGTTAAATCAACAACTACTTAAAAGCAGGGCCTACAAGGGACCTGCAAAACTTTACATTATAAAAAGGGAGGAATAAAAATGCTAAGACAAAGTACGAGTCCAGGACTCAGTACGTAAACGTTACAAATTAAATTTAGTCAGGCGGCTATATGTCCCGCTCCTATGGGGTGAGACGGCGGTCTCTAGGTGCCAGAACAATATAATATTCACCAAGGGAGAGAAGCTCTCCAACGAGGACGAAGGAAGGCTCACAGGGTGTCGTGGAACTCAAACGGCGCCAGCCAGCGGACAGCAGAGTAGTCCATTAGAGAACAACCGGCAGCGCCAAGTAGGGTGCCATCAGAATCGAAAAAGTTGAAACTCTTCAACACGTGTAAGCCGCCGTCAGACGAAGTCAGGCACAAGGAGAAACGAAGAGAGCCACTCCACAAACACCCTCTCACGAGAAGAATCACTTTATGAATGACGATGAATGTCTAGAGAAAGTTCGAACATTCCAGCGCTTATATAGTCCCTCTATACTCTAGACAAAGTTCGAACATTCCAACGTGACGCAATTACAGCCAATCAGAATAAAATTCGTCACCGGAACTATGCACTGTCTTACGTCATATTTAGGTTTATTTAGGTTAGAAGAATCCGTAGCTACCACTAGATTTATTTACATGCTTCGATCGATAGTAAACAAGTGATTCTAGAAAATTCTCCAATAATATCGACCAATGAAAACTATCAACATTATACAAAGCTTCTAACAACAACGCAAAATCAAATCTGTTACGTTGAAACGCGCATGATGGTGCGTGTGAAATGTGCACGATATTATGTGTGAAGCGCGCGCGATAGATCTGTTCGTTTTATTTACTAAAGCATGCAATAATAGAGTGTATTTACCTTTGATTTGAGTTTGCATTGTTGTTGGAAGAAGCTTTGTATAACGTTGATAATTTTCGTTAGTCGATATTATTGGAGAATTCTCTAGATCTGCGTGTTTACTGTCGATAGAAACTTGTAGAAGTTTGAGAACGTTCCGGGAAGGTGTATAGAGATGTATGACGTAAGACAGTGATGACGATCTTTAATTCTGATTGGTTGTAATGCGTCATTTTTAGAACGTCCTGAGGTCATCTCGATTTGAGAGAAAAAAATATATAATGGACACACTGTGTTGAAAAAAGAGTGATTGTTGATAGTGAGTTGGAAAGTAAAAAGTTGAGAGTGAAAAGGTGATTGTATGCAGTTGTTGATGTGTGCTGAATAAAAGTGGAAAACTTCATACGTCGACTCCAGACTTGTTGATGAGTGAGCAGGCTGTGTGGATAAACGAATCAGAGTTACACCTTATCAGGACTTCAGCATCGGGGCTGAATCAAATACTGATAAAAAAACAACCACCACCATCGAATCGAGTGTAACAAAATCAAAGGTAAATACATTCTGTTATTGCATGCTTTGCAAAATAAAACAATCGGATCTATCGTGCGCGTCTCAAACTTAACATTGGTTTTTTATTCTTTTTTTTTTTGGTGAATACTGAAAGGTATTGAGGTGTTTTGGCAGATTCTGCATGGTTGGTGGTGGGTTACGATCAAGGTAATGCTTGTCGTGTGTATATGGGGAATGTGGGGAAATCGAGTTTGCCATTCCGCTAGCTTGACATATATTTTGGTAATGCCTTCACATGTAAGAAAGAATACGTTTGATGTCAAGAATTTTGTAAATTTTAAGTAGGAGTTCAAGCTGGTGAAATTGTTATAATGTTCATGTTTCATCTTTATAATTAAATAATTTTTTTTAAAATGTTGTTGTTGGTCTAAAATCACTATGTGTACAGACCTTAAATTAAATAAATGAAATGTGTGTGTGTGTGTGTGTGTGTGTGTGTGTGTGTGTGCGTGTATGTGTGTGTGTGAGGTATTCTCAGTTAACAGAAATGGGGAACACGGCCTCAGTTTACAACGGAACAAACCAACCATTCCTCGTTCTGGTCTTCAACCACAGTGACTGGATCTACAAATACCCTCGCGACAAGCGCGTGGTAGGTATAGGTTGATATACAGTCCCTGTGGTAGTTGGTTGCTGCTGAAACAAGTGCCCATGACAGAGTGTCGATCATGTAAATTATTATCAAGGCCACGTTTGCTCTTCTCTCGTGATATTGTGTGTTCCTCGATGAAAATGACTGGTTGACGTCAAGGTGCATTTCTGTTCCAAACTGTTAAAAAGATAGGCCGTTATGCGAACTATCTGCAAGCAAACAAAAATCTAAATCAGCTAAGCCAGTGTTTAGATACAGCGCAAGACGTTCTTAGAAAATACGAGAGCTAGTCAGAAAGTAATGCCATTATTTTAGGACAGGTATAATTACCAACACAGGAACATGTATCATACACCAAAACGAAGCTGGTCCTCCCTCTGTGGATCACATCCCTACTTCTCAACATAGTCACCGTTTCTCTCAATAGCATAGTTCCATATTCGAATGAAGAATGGCAGAGTGAGGAGTGGCCTACACCATGGACCCAGTCGCTTGTCATCACTCTTCCCAAAACGGATAACCTTCAGCAGTGGGAAAATTACCGCTCCATCAGCCTCGTCAGCCATCCCAGCAAGGTCCTCCTGAAAATAATACACCAGGTTGAAACCCCAAGCTGAACAAATCATAGCTGAAGAGCAAGCAGAATTCAGGGCACGGTGAAGTACCACTGAACAGATATTTACCTCAGAATAATCTGTGAGAAATTGTTACACTCAGTTTGATGTTGGTGTTTTCTATCAGTATCTGATTCAGCCCCGATGCTTGAATTCCTGATAGTTGTGTAACTCAGATTCGTTTATTCACACAGCCCGTCCAAACAGCATACAATTCACAAAGTCGACGTATGAAGTTTTCCACTTTTATTCAGCACACATCAACAACTGCATACAATTCTCAATTCAACTCAACAACTTTCACAGCAACTTTCCAAATCACTATCAACAACTTTACTCTCTCTCTACAGCAATCTCGGCACACGATTAAATAACCTCTCTCTTTTCTGGAACAATTTGGTATACTGTAGAAATGACGTACTGCCACCAATCGAACTAAAGATCGTCATCACTGACTTACGTCATCACACATTTCTTCTCCTTCCGGATCGTTCCTTCAAATTTCTACAATTATCCCGAATCTTCGATCGATAGTAAACAAGCCGATCCAGAAGATTCTACAACAATATCGACTAACGGAAATTATCAACGTTATACAAAGCCTTTCCTAACAACAATGCAAACTCAAATCAAAGGTAAATAAACTCTATTATTGAATACTTTGCAAATCGAAACGATTAGATCTATCGTACACGCTTCCGGCATACTTTCGTTCGCGTTTCAACGTAACATAACCCCCCACTCAAGAAGAAATTTACCCAATTTCTTTCAACAACGTTGAAACGTAATGCACAAACAAAGTCCACAATTAAAACTTATTTCAAACTGTCTGAACACTATCAACGTTCTCAGTTCATTCACAAAGAGTCAATGGTTTTCATCTTCAAATCTGTCTGGATATTGTCAATGTTCACAGTTCATTCACACAGTCAATGTTTCTCATCTGCAAGTCTTTCTGGATACTGTCAATGTTCACAGATCATTTACCCAGTCAACGTTTTCATTTTCAAGTCTGTCATTACCAATATTCTTAGTTCATCCACACAGTCAATGTTCTTTCATCCGCAAGGAAACGACGCCCTCGTCAGTTGCGGTCGTCATCGGCCCAGGGTCAAAGACGATGATCATGTGGGCTTCCCTGGGATCAGTGCATCCTCCGTTGTCTTCTTCTTCCATCGAACGTCCGACGCAGTCGACGTTGTCAGCTCTCAGAATGCATTCGCCGGGTCTCACGGTCAGGTTGGCTTCTGCGGGACGGTGGAACAGCTCCCTCAAGGTCTGCAGATGCTCCTTCCAGGTCTGGGTGTGGACTTCATGTTCGACCAAAGTCGTAGAGCCTGGGACATCACTGAAGCTATGGGGAAATTCGCCCATAAGGTCCTTGAGCTCCATCTTTTGACCTTCCGTCAAGCTTGGTCCTAGCTTAACATCATCGATGCCTTCTTTGCTGTGGAAGTCTCCAAGTTCCAACAGTTCCTCGCTATCAAAGCTGTTGTCGATCTCAGCTGCTGTTGCCACATGCACAGTCTCTGATGGCCTTTCCACGTACAGCTTGAGGAGGTTGGCGTGGTATATCTTGGAATGCTGGCCGACCTTCACCTTGTAGTCGTTGATCCCCACCACGGTCTCCACTTCGTACGGGCCTTTCCACTGCATCAGCAACTTATTGTGATCAGTAGGTAGCAGCACCAGCACTTTGTTGCCAGGTTTAAACTTCCTGTTCACAGCCCTACGATCATAATAGTGCTTTCCACAGTCCTGGGACTTCTTCAGGTTTTCTCTGGCTATCTCGAGAGTCTGCTCCAGCTTCTCCCGTAGCTCAAACACGTACTGGTAGCTGTTCTTCACCTCTGGGGTGTCCACTTCTTTCGTCCACAGTTCTTTCAGGATGTGCATCGGCCCTCGGATGGTTCTTCCGTACAGCAGCTCGAACGGAGAAAAGCCGGTGGACTCCTGCGGCACTTCTCTGTAGGCGAACAGTAAGGCGTTGATGTAACGATGCCATTGTCTGGGCTGCTCGCTGCACAGTTTCTTCAGGGTGGACTTCAACGTAGCATTGAACTTTTCGACAAGCCCGTTGCACATTGGATGGTAGGGTGTCGTAGTCAAATGCCGGATGCTCAGCAGTCTGTTGACCTCCTTCATGCAGTCAGAGACGAACTGCGTCCCGAGGTCTGTCAGGATCTCTTCAGGCACTCCAAGTCTACTGAACATGTCCACTAGCGCCTCTGCGACAGTTTCAGTGTCAATCTTCTTCAGTGGCACTGCTTCTGGGTACCGAGTCGCATAGTCCACTAAAGTCAGTACCCACCGATGACCTTCTTCACTCGGAGGTCTTATTTCGCCGATTAAGTCTAAGGCCACCCTCTTGAAAGGTCGGTCGATTAAAGGCATCCTCTGCATAGGTACTTTCGGGACCCTTCCTCGAGGTATGGTCTTCTGGCAAATGTCACATGATCGGCAGAAACGGCTGACGTCCGCATGAAGTCCTGGCCAGTAGAACACCGCCTGGATTCTGTCCGACGTCTTCTTGATGCCTAGGTGACCTCCCATAATTGAGTCATGCGCTACTTCCATCACCTGGCGCCTTAAGGGTAATGGTACCAGTACTTGACGTAGTGGTTTACCTCCGTTGACCCTCGGGTGCTGGAAGATTCTGTACAGGATCTTGGCCTTCACCTCAAAATAGACCGTGCCACTGCCCTTGGTCACGTGGTCTTGGCGGTTCCTGTACTTGTTTAAAGTGCTATCAGCTCCCTGGAGCTGGATAAGCTTATCTCTGTCCACGATGGCAGCTTTAGAGTTGTCGGCGACCTTCAGTGGCGTAGACGTCTTGTCTCTCTTGGCCTGGGCCCTGGTAGTAACGGCACCGACGATCTCTGGTCGGCAGGGCTGAGCCGGAGTAACCACATTGTCCCGTAGCAGCTCTGTAAGGTCTCCATCGGGAAACGGCAATGGACCCTCCTCCACAACTTCGGATGTCGGATAGTGCAGTGGTTGGAGCACTCGCTACTGTGTCGAAAGTGAAGCACCGTCCGGTGCGGTTAGCACTTGGATGGGTGACCGCTAAGGTGTGAAGCGACAAACAACAACGCCCCCAGTTGACTCAACTGTGATTGAGTACCTACTCTCTTGAGGGTGGGGAAGGTAAAGCAGCGAGGGAGAGAGTTGGGCATCACCCTCATTACGCTGGCCCAAGATAAGTGTGATCTCCAACATCACGCTCCCCTACGGCCACAAGGCTATGGGACTACCTTTACCTTTACCTTTACCACAACTTCGACGCGTTGGATTGAGGCAGGACTCCACTCTGGATCGGGGTCGTCGGGTCGTCTCGCGCCGTCGATATTCCCGATCATCAAATCATACAGCGGCTTCTTCAGGCAAACCGCTTCGACTTCGCCTATGTAGAAAGGGGTGTTGACATGAATCTTCGTAACTGGCGCTCTCACACATTTGCTGTCGGCCATAAGTGTCCATTTTGAATCGCCAGTGAACTGTTCTTTAGCGATTAGGTCTTCTCTGACGATGACCCCACTGCAGCCAGAGTCTCTTAAAACAGTCACTTCATGATTTCCGACGCGTCCCTTGGAAACAGGCATGTTCTGTACGGTCACCGCTGCGCTGGCGACGACGGGGATGGATTTTCCGTTGGCAAGGAGAAGTTGGCCATCGGTCATGCACTCTTGCACGTCCGCAGGAGTAGCTGTGCGCTTGGTCTCACTCGGAAGAATGACGCTCCCGCCGCACACTTGATGGTCAGATCTACTGGTTTGCCGTTGATTGGAGAACCGCCTCTGCCGGTTGCCCGCCGCTGCGTTGTCCGTACTGCCCCGCTGTCCGCTACTTTTGTTTTGAGGACAGTTAGCCGCTCTGTGGTCTGTAGCGTTGCAGGTGAAACAGCCCCTTGAATGCCCTTCCCTGGGAGGAGGCGTGGAGTCTGTCTGTCTCTGGCTCGTCTGGCTTCCCTGGATCTGGTTCACATGGTTTCCAGTCTTCTGAAAATGTTTCGTCGCGCTGGGTGGCCCCAGGGTTTTCCCATGAGCGATGAGATATCTTTCAGCAGCCTCAGTCACATCTTTAAGCGTCTGCAGCTTTTGTTCTTCTAAGTGGGTCGCTAAGTCCTTGTGACAGGCATTGAGAAATTGTTCCTTCACGATCAGGTCATGGAGACTGTCGTAAGACTTCGTTTCGCCTGATAACTCCACCCACTTGTGTAGATATGACGACAGGCGCTCCACAAACTGCTTTGGCGTCTCGTCTGACTTAGGCCGGCATTCACGGAAGCGTTTACGGTAGCCCTTCTCTGTAAAGTTGTAGCACTGCAACAGGGCCTCTTTCAAGACGTCGTAGTTTTTGGCGTCATCGTTCGACAGTCTGGTGTAAACTTCGAGAGCTTGCCCCGTCAGAAGTGCACTTAGTCGAATCGCCCAGTCTCGAGGTTGCCAATTGGAGCTTTCGGCGAACCTTTCGAATCTCGCCAGATAGGTGTCGATCTGGTCCTTCCCGTCGACGAAAGCTGGCAATTTTGGAGCCGTATGGTCGTTGGTGACTTGTGGCGCATGCTGATTGTTCTGGATACGCGCCAACTCTAGCTGGTATTGACGCTCAGCTTCTAATCGTCTCTCTTCCATCTCTCTTTCTTGACGCCGCTCTTCTCTTTCTTCTCGGCGACGCTGCTCTTCTAATTCTCTTTCTTCACGGCGACGCTGCTCCTCTATTTCTCTTTCTTCACGCCGTCGCTCATCTTCTCTTTCTTCACGCTGACGTTGTATTTCTCTTTCTTGTATTCTCTCCT
This sequence comes from Oncomelania hupensis, assembly GCA_036898135.1. NCBI lineage: Eukaryota > Metazoa > Mollusca > Gastropoda > Littorinimorpha > Pomatiopsidae > Oncomelania > Oncomelania hupensis. Next base: position 37,190,410 of record CM072520.1, on the reverse strand, counting down.
GAGACTTGACGTACTCCGTCAGCTGTTTGCCTTTTAGATTCAGTTGCATCCCTTTCTGCCAGAAGTCAGCCATCTTGATGCTTCTGGAAAGTTCTTTTCTGGAAAGTTCTTTTTCTAGAAAGTTCTTGACTGTAGAGTTCTTTTTTTTCTGGAAAGTTCTTGACTGTGCTGTACCTTTCTAGACTGTTCTAGAACAGCACGCTTTCTGCAGTAGCGCTGATGCTTGTCACTAGTCGCCTTCGTTGACGCAGGCCCCGCTGTCCTCGTCGTATGCGACGCTGCACCACGCTGGTGTTGATGTATACGCTCCTGTGCTGAAGTAGACTCGACGTCCGTACGTCGCTCTCTCTAATACTGGCGATGTAGCTCCGAGACTGTCCCTCGACGTAGTCCTGCGGCAGCTACGTAGTCCCGCTCTGTTGTTCGCTCACGAAGCAACTCTTCGGCGACTACACGCCCTTGCAGTCAACCCGAACCTATCGGTGATGTAGTCCCAGTGTGTTGGCCCCTCTCGACGCAACTCGTTGGCGGCTACCCTCGATGACTGCCTCTCGTAACGTTGACTCGCTTGTTGTAGCAGTTGAACCCTTGGCTATGGCGTGAATCGCGGCTTGACCCCCAAATTGTTACACTCAGTTTGATGTTGGTGTTTTCTATCAGTATCTGATTCAGCCCCGATGCTTGAATTCCTGATAGTTGTGTAACTCAGATTCGTTTATTCACACAGCCCGTCCAAACAGCATACAATTCACAAAGTCGACGTATGAAGTTTTCCACTTTTATTCAGCACACATCAACAACTGCATACAATTCTCAATTCAACTCAACAACTTTCACAGCAACTTTCCAAATCACTATCAACAACTTTACTCTCTCTCTACAGCAATCTCGGCACACGATTAAATAACCTCTCTCTTTTCTGGAACAATTTGGTATACTGTAGAAATGACGTACTGCCACCAATCGAACTAAAGATCGTCATCACTGACTTACGTCATCACACATTTCTTCTCCTTCCGGATCGTTCCTTCAAATTTCTACAATTATCCCGAATCTTCGATCGATAGTAAACAAGCCGATCCAGAAGATTCTACAACAATATCGACTAACGGAAATTATCAACGTTATACAAAGCCTTTCCTAACAACAATGCAAACTCAAATCAAAGGTAAATAAACTCTATTATTGAATACTTTGCAAATCGAAACGATTAGATCTATCGTACACGCTTCCGGCATACTTTCGTTCGCGTTTCAACGTAACAGAAATACCTACTGCACCTACAATATCTATATATTGTGTTCGTAGACTTCAATATTGCGTTTGACAGAGTCTGGCATGAAGCTCTGTGGGCAACTATGAGAGTGTACAACATCAGCCCTAACATTATTGAAGTCATCAAAAGCTTGTATGACAAGGCTACCAGTGCAGTTCTCCATGGGAACTGGGAACTGGTTCAGAACAACAATCTTCCTAGAACGCATCATGTCAGATGCCATTGCAGACCACGAAGGCACAATCAGCATAGGGGTTAGAGCAATTTCCGTTTTGCGGATTATATTGATGGATTGGCTGGAGACAAACACGAACTTGAACAGTTGGTACAGAGGCTTGACACCACCTCCTGAACCTTTGGAATGTAAATAAGTGCAGAGGAAACCAAAATGATGACAAACAATACCAATGGCATTAACAGGGACATCAAGACCAAGGCTAATCCCTCAACACAGTGCATAGCTTCAAATACTTAGGAGTCATTGTATCAGACAGTTCGTCCCGACAGGAAGTCCTCTCCAGGATCGCACAACAACTGCTGCCCTGAGAAGATATTTGGAAATACAGGACCACCAGCCTACACACCTATATAAGGTTGCTGCTCTCCCTTATCATCTCCATCTTCCTATACGCTTGCGAAACATGGACCCGCACAGCAGCAGACCTACAACGAAGAATACAAAGCATGAAGATGACGTGTTACAAAAGACTTCTGGGCATTTCCTATGCCCAGCACAACACCAATGACAAAGTCCTACATACTATCACCATCACACAAGCCATTGGACAACACGATGGCATGCTCACAGTGGTGAAGAAACGGAAACTCCGATGGTATGGCCACGGCACATCAGGCCTTGAAAAGACCATCCTGCAAGGCACGGTGTAAGGAGGCAAAAGAAGAGGGATTCAGAAAAAGATATGAGAGGACAACATTCGAGAATGGACTGGCTTGACACTGAGCGAAACCATGAGGGTTGCTGAGGACAGAGAAAAATTGAGTATGCTGGTTAAACGATCATCTGTGGTGCCCCAACGACTTTCGAGTTAGGGGATATGATAGGATAGGATATCGTAATGTGTTGTTGACCGCTCTAGTCAGCTCTCTCGGTACCAAACGGTACACACTTTTGGAAAGCCAAGTGATTCGACAAGGTTGTAAGCACTTCCATGGCTCACTGCAAGGTTTTCTGCCAAGTCATCAGGAGTTATGTGTCCGTCTTCTCTGATCAGAGCATCTGCCTTTGCTTTACTGGCAGGATTCACGGAAGAGGCGGACGGCCAGAACGGGGTTTATCGGCTAAGCTCACAGTTCCCACCCTTTTCATCATTCAGACGAATGCCCCGCTTGCATACATTGCTATAATCTAAAGTACTGTCCTCATTTTGTTGTTGCTGTTGTTGTTGCGTGTGTGGGTAATCAAAAGAGAACAGAACACAGTCCACATTTATTTAAAAGATTTACGAATGTATGTTGGGATCTGGAAATACTTTTAAACATCTTGCTAACTTGTTTTTATTGAATTTTATGTGTGTGTGTGTGTGTAATAGGTGGAGCCAGATAAGCTCATCAATGTCAGTGGGATTGCTGGGGGTGGTGCTATCAAAATTGCCGTTGTTCTCTACGACCAGGGCAGATTTCTGCCTAACGTTAAAGGAAATGCACTCAGGAACGAAGATGGACTACTCTGCGACTTCTTTTGTATAAACGATGGAGGCTTACTGGTCATTGCCGTAAGTTTCATGACAAATTGAAATCTTTATAGCATAGTTTGGATGTATTTCCAAACAAAACTATTGCGAGGCTGCTTTATTTTTTTCCCCTGTACATATTAAAATTCATTTCCCCATTTGTAAAACTGGCCAGTATAGACGTTGTAGAAGATGCTTAAGACGAGAAGGCTGCAGACAGCCTAATTAAGCTTACCAGGCAACTAAAGAGTTGAACTCTCAAACAGGAAACTAACCTAATAGAAATAACACATTATGGGACCAGGGAAGGTGTTTAAAAACAACACCATTCCTTTAGTACTTAATACGAATACGACAATGTTATTATCTCCATTAAAAAAAAATACAGACCGGTGTACATAATGCTCCTTTAGATGAGAGTATAAACCGAGGTCCAGCGCGCACTCATTCCATCGCATGGACTTTAAAGATCCTGACGGCTCATGTCCTAGGCGGGTGAGTTCTGGCATCACAAATACACCCAGCATGCACTAGGTCTCTTCTTTCCATCCCCGCTCGCCCAGGATTGTGCTCAGTCGTCTGAGCGTCAGACTTTGCGCCCACAGGTTGCAAGTGGGCTATTAGTTAGATCCTGTATCGACCAGCGCCTTGAGCAGCTCTTGAGTCGGAAAAGCGCTATACAAAATCGCATACCTGTCAAGGGGTTTTCGGGTTGTGGTGTAGCAATTTAACAGAAAAACCATAGCAAATGGAGGTTTGGTGTAGCACTAATGTGAATCACGCGATTCGCAACAAAACTGGAAACTTCTGCATCCAATATAAACACACACATCCAATGTGTTTACAAATATATTGTAAAATCTTGTTAATGCACAACACTTTGTTACAATAATTTAATTTTTTTAAAAATAATTTATAGATTTGCAAATGAGTTTGTTTATGGGATAAGGGTGGAGTGTCTGGAAATACATTTGAATGGAATTTAATCTTTTCTAATCCTTTTTTCCTATCGAGCACAAATTCTAACTTTTTTTTTCCTTCATAAATAGTTGCTATTTGCCTTCACCTTTTCTGTAGGTTGTTTGCAAGTTGTTGTTTTTTTTTCCTTCTATTGCTCCCAAAAATTTTCCACGGAATTTCATACCATGGACTGGATTCCGGTATTGGTTATTACTTTAATTGATTTACAAATGACCCCCTATAAAATTATGTCCTTCACCTTGACCTCCGAGGTCACGACTTCCGGTCTCCCGGATGGGGCATTTTTCCTTTGTTTTGAGGAACCCTATACCAAAGTACGAAGTTTGCAGCAGCGATAGTAAACAAAAATTGTTGTTATGGTATTTGCAAAAGCTATTCACGGCGAAAACAACCTCACATGCAAGGAGTTGACTTTACTTTCCACAACCGAATGTCAACTTGGAAAAGTGAAAAGAATGGGTGAAAGCGTGCGGTCAGCGGACTACAGGAGCAAATGCCTCCACGGTGCAAAACGTTAAAAAGCACACCTACATCTGTACAAAACATTTTATCGGCGGTAAAGGACCTACTTTTGAATATCCCGATCATATACCTGAACGAACACGTGTTGCGGAAGTGCGGTGCTTTTACTAAGTGTCTTTAAACCGGACTCGACCGGAACAGACTACTTTCGCGCGAAAACCCCCTTGGTTAAAAAATATATATTATGGTCACTTTTGAAAAATTGCGTAGCAGCTTTGTGATACGCCGTAGCAATGGAAAAATGTTTAAAATGCGTAGCGCTGCGCAAAAATCCGTAGCACTTGACAGGTATGAAATCGATTAAAATGAAGTATTTAATTACTATAAACAGTCGCATAGAACAAATAACGTTAGCACAACAACTGTGACGTGGGGTTTTATTGTTGCTGGGCTCTGTACAATGGAATGCTATTACCCACTCGTTTTTTTTAATCTATGGGGATCGCTAGAAATCTTCCTGTGACTTAACTTAATACATTTATTTGTTTAGCTCGGTATGTGTTTAGGCTGGGGTACAGAGATAGATAGGAAAATGGTAAAAGATCACTGTCACACTAGCTTTCACACGGCTATGAAATATATGTAGTCCAGCCACTTCATAACAGTAAATATCACACATTTATTTCCTCTACTCTATACACGATCTTCAAAGTATGAAACTAACTTAAAAGATCAAATGTCACTGAGAATGGTTCGCTCTTGAGAGTTCTAGGCAGCTATTTTATCTTCATCGGGCACTGGATACTTTCTGCCCTAATGGTCAGAGTTCTTGAAGAGTGGACTACTGTGGTCCTTTTGATACCAGTTTTAGTGCACTGTTTCGAGGGGCACTTAACTGTGTGGTTGAAGCGCTGTGCTGTGGTTGATTCCGTGACAAGCTGTGTTGTCATGGAGTCTTCTCCTTGTGGCTAGACTGGTGGGCTCTCGCAGTGCAATGCTGGAGGTGCCTCTGCAGACAAACGTTCAGCAACGACTTGTGCTTGTCATTCGCCTTGTTGGGCTCACGATACAATGCTTGCTCGTCTGTAACATATGAGACGAAATTCTGCACAACCCTGTATAATATGAGTGTGCAGAGCGTCTCACTGAAGGCCGAAGTAGCCCTCAGTGATTAGATCCACATCTCTATATATAAGCGAGGAAAATTCTGCTAAGTCCGTGGTCCACAGGAATCTCTACTCTAATTTCATAGAGAAAGAATTAATATTATACACATTCTCTGGTACAGCCACTGGTCTGCAAGCATACATATATGTTAAACAACAATGGGTCCATACGGATTTCAAGATGGCGTCAAACCCAGTGATGTTCGACACATGGTCATGCAACGTTGGACTAACCATTCAATTCTAAGCATAGCAAATTTCACAAACATAATTCAACAATAATATAAATACATCACGATGAAACAAAAGTATGTTCATTTACCTTTTTGACAATGTCAGGCCGTGGCTAACTTGATTGAATCGAATATTCAACAAGTTCTGCTTCCCTAGTCGGTCAATGGAGAGATTCTGTTCGAGCATAACTGTGTACTGCTCGGCGTTTGAATGCAGACTGACCTTCTACCTCTCTACTTGAATCAGGCAGAACTGGTTCTACCTACTCTAGCTGTGTTCTTATTGGCCAGAAAATCTGATAGGATGTAAAATCGGCTCTTTCCTTAAGCTGCGATGATGTCATTGCCTACTTGGCTATCGTCAGCATACCACTGCTACACATAATCAATTCTATCGTCTGCTGCAGACTAACAATAACCTTCTAAGCTTATACTGATTAAACAAGGCAAAAGCTCAAAATGTGCTGGGTAAACTGGGCCTCTTGTTACACCAACAAAGCAGGTATATTAAAATTAAATGTACAGGTTTAAAAAAAATTATTTTAAGCAACACAGCATTCAAATCGTTATCTGCTTAAAAAGAAGACACATACACAAACTTGCGCCATGAAAAAAAAATCACAATCATGTTGTTTATGTATAGTGTGTAGTACCTACGCAAACCACAGTCTGAGGCTCTTACTATCAAATAATAATAATAATAATAATAATAATAATAATAATAATAATAATAATAATAATAATAATAATAATAATAATAATAAAAATAATAATAATAATAATAAATAATATTAATAAATAATAATAATAAATACACAATTATTTAGTTTAGCACTCTAATGAGGTCACTATCTCCCAATAACCTGATTTTAGATCACGATCACCAGCAGCTGTACACGGTGAATTGCTCTACCAAATCGCCTCTATCGTCTTAGCATCGACAAACTGTTGCTCCGGCATATGAATGAACGTAGAAGTAAACGTTTTGACACTTTTCAAGTGTATGAATGTCAAAACTTTGACTTTCTAAAGTTACTATGAAAACATAAACTTCAGGACAAAGTTGCGGACGATTGACAGTAATTAATTAATGGTCAGTTCTTGATAGGTTGGTCACGATATGTGACAAATGGCTTAGATTGATCGCATTTCATAGATTAATTAGGTCATTTAAAGATTTCTTGGGTTTGCGCCGCACACTGGCGTCTAAATCCTGGCGCTTGCGTCAAAGCGTCTGTGACGCGACCACGCATGCAACTTGCTGCGTGCGTCATGGCTCGCACACAGGCGGCTTTCGACGCGCGCTTCTTTTGTGTACTTTCCATATTTGGAAAGTAGGCCTGGTTGAATTTTTTTCCGAAATGAGACATGTAGCCATAGAGGTATAACTAGCTAGTTTTATCTCTATACATGTGTGGTATGCATGTGCCTGTGCATAGGTCACTCTATTACGTCATTTCATTATTGACGTAAACAATCGCTGATGTGTTGGGGACTCTTTTCTCGCACTTCATTATACACGTGTAGCTCATTCCTAAATAGCATGTGGTCACACAAGGCCTAATAATATCCGACACTACGTACTGACAAGCTGATAATTCAGAGCCGATCCACACACTGACATAGATTTAGAACTTCAAGTCAAAGAGACAACATCGGCAAAATATTTGGTCATCCACTTAGTCTACCACTCCAGCCCTTGTTCATGACACTGGCGATATAGATGGATGGTTGGTTGGTTGAGTTTTTTGATTGATTGATTGATTGTTGCGAGCCAAATCAGGACCAGACAACCCCCGATCCGCATAAAAGATCTGCTGAAACAACCCTAGTGGGAAAATTGAATGCCCTCCACCGGCCAGTCACTTTACAATAAAGACATCCCACGCAGGGGACGGCTGAGGCTTTACCCCAACTACTTGAACCCCCGGTTACAAAAACAAAATAGAATACAAACATCATTATAAATTATCAACAAAACACATACATATAAAATGCCTATATTGCTAAATACTAACATCATAGGAAGCCCTAGTGACCACCCGGCAGAAAGCGTCCAACACTCCCAAGCTGATCCAACAGACCTCATACACAAACAAGGAGTCTTGTCCAGGAAGAGTTTTCAAGAAAAAAGGTAGGTCATTGATCTAGCGAAGAAGAAGATAGTATAGCAGAGTGATAGAACAGAGCAGGAATGGGAAAGAGCAAATGAGGAAGACAGCGACAGTGGGAATTTAAAGCACTAAATTTTCAGAAAGTGGGGATACTATTTATACTGAAACCCCCGGCACTCCAACGGGGGTACTGTTGCCGCAGTGAAACGGTCATGCCTATAAAGGAAAGACAGGTTTTCAACTGGGGCTTTCACTTTTCCCTTTATAGGTTAGAACAATCTACAGTGGCAAGATTGCTCATGACCCCAAGGGTTGGTTGGTTGAGTAGATTACCGTCCCCGGACACAGATGCGTATAGGGGACTTGGATGGACGATAGCCGATGAGTAAGAAGTCGTGGTGAAGAAGATGGAGCACGGTGAAGGAAAAAGTCATGTTGCTGAAGAAGAAAGTCACTTGAGGATGGAGCGCACGAGGCAGCTGCTACAATCGGAAGAAGAAGTCATGATGAAGCAGAAGGGCCGCTGAAGTAAGAGTGCCAAGGTGAAAGGCGCGTAAGTGCGCGTCGAGATGTTGTAAGGGTGCCAAACAAAGGTGCCGATGTGGCTCATGAAGGAAGTGCAAATAATGCCGCAAGGAGGTGGCCTAGCCGAGGCCGTGTAAGGGTGGGTAGGCAAACGCAGGGTGCCACTGGCGGTGAAACACCTGTAGTCCGGAGGTCGCCACGTTCCACAGGGAACCCCACGTCGCTCAGTCGTAGAGAAAGGTGAAGGGCAACCAGAGGCCAGGCGAGCGGAAGTTAAACGGGGAGGCGCCTTCCACGCAGTACGACCGACGCCGGGACCAACGGAGCCCTTGACGAAGTAGAAAATGAAGGATGTGGGTTGAAGTGGACTGACGTATCGGAATCTCCCACAGTCCACGTCAGCAGCTTCGACTTCTGTACTGCCACCGCCGGCAGGCCCCCGTACCATACCGGCGGTGCGTCCTCCTCATCTATGCATGCTGGGCGGCTGTAGGACTGAACGTCTCCGTGAGCAGGTGTGGGCTCGAAAGAAGCCTAATGACCGCCGCAGTAGAAAATGTTGGTCGGCAACCGCCGCTGTGTAAAACGCAGGTTGGCTAGGCGTGCTGAACAGAAAACCGCCGCAGTGGAAATGAAGGTTGGCAGATGGTAGGAAAAGGAGGTGCCCAACACCTCAGCGAGTGGTGAATGCTGGAGCTCGATGAGACAGACTCCTAGCATGCCAGCCTCCTAGGAGCTTGCGCTACCTCGTCCTTGACTGACAGGCTCGTCCTTGCCTGTCGCTGTTCAGCGAAAGAATGAATGACTGATCTCGATGTAGACCGTGCTCTCCCTGTTCTTATCCCTGTCATGGTATGATTTCAACCCTTAGATTTACAAGTTTTCTTGACTCTGAAATAATTCAATCAACAACAGCACCTCATCTTCTTTCAAATCCGCAATGTTTGCTTTTGAGAACGAGCGAGAGCTGCATTCTGATTGGTCAAGCCGCGTTCTTGCGGTGACGCGCCGCGTCTGAACGCGCGCAGGAGTCGCGGACGCGAGGAAGTCTCGCACACAGAGCAGCGCGCCCAAAACTTAACGCGACGGACCAAAACTTGACGCGTTGACGCTAGTGTGCGAATGGCTTTAAAATTTTGTATAGGTAACGCGGTAATAGCAATCTCAAGAACCATTTCATTGGAACAACGTAAATTTCTCTGTTCACCTATCTGTTTATGTGACAATTTGTAGTGTGCCAATCAAATCTTTGTTTCTCTGTCTGTCTGCCCCTGCCCTCTTCCTGTCTCTGTCTTACCTTTTTTCAGGTTTCTCCACTGCATACGAGAGTTTATGCTATTTTACTTGTATTCACCAAAAGCTGTATTGAAGAGAGGAACTACTTTTGTTAGAAGTAGATTAATTTGAGATTTTTAAAATTGAAATAAGCAGAAATCTTGATGATTTTAATAAAGAATATAATTGCATCAAACAAGCTACGTGTTCTGTCGTTTCACGATTAGGGGAATTCACGAAATTCCTGGGTTATTTCTTAAGATATTTTATGAAGATTAATTACTACACAGTTTAGTGATTTACCAGTGAGTGAAACAGTAACCCCATGAAATCCCTAACATTTTCAGGAATGTAGTTCCTGATTTAAAACAACAACAATAACACTCCTTTAACCTCCATAGAAAGGGCCAGCGCCTTGAGCGGCTCTGGAGCTTGAAAAGCGCTATATAAGAATGATTGCGTACAAACTAATGCACCTTGTGTCACAACATGTCAACAGAGATTCGTTTTTGTATTATTTCTTTGCAGAGCGTTTCACCATATGACAGCGTCTTCTATGATACTCTCTATGAAGCATGGCGCGAGGAAGGAAAATTTCTGTACCTGTGGAAATTTGATTTGGAAAAGGTTATCCAGATCATGAAAACGATCGCACCTGCTGCAGTGCAAGCTAAGTCTGTGCTTGGTAAACTTAAATGGCTCTATTGAGAAAAAGAAAACTCCACCAAAAACATTGAAAAGTTCTCAACATGAAAAGGGATAAAACGAGACTTGAAAGAACTTAAATAATTTGTGTAAGCATTCAATATGGCATCATTTGTTTTTAGTGCTTTAAATTCTTATATTGACTAATTAATTAATTATTAATTAATTAATTAATTATTTCATTTAAATTGTGATTTTAGAATTAAAATAATAACAACACAAGATGGCAAAATATTCTAATGTATTTCCATACACACACACACACACACGCGCACACACACACACACACACACACACACACACACAAACACACACTTGACCGAAAAAAGGCATTTTTCAAAAATGTTTATTCTTGGTGGTTTTGTGACGCTGCTTCATCCTAACAAAACAAAACATAGAATTTTTGTCCAATGCCTGAACTATCTGCAAGGATCAAAATATAAAAATCGGTTCAGTCAATGTTAAGATACAGCGCAAAACGTATTTAGAAAATGATGAAGCACAATGCCCTTGACCTTTGACAAAGTACAAATACAAATAATGTAACATGCTGTGTGTGTTACTTATTTATTGTTCATTCTTCACGTAAGTGATTTAGACGTTTAAAATAAAATAATATTAATGAACAAATTTAAATAATTAACTATATGAAATAATGAACTGATTAACTAGAACAACTGAGAAAAAATAAATGAAACAAAATCACTCTCCCCCCCTCCGCTCCCCCTCCACGCCCTCCCTTCCCCTCATACCTCTAATGATTTAATGTACACATGGACTCTTCATGCTATAGTCACTTTAAAAAAACACCTACATACATCGTCAAAGAGATAAATAAATAACACATTTTGCAAGCTTTAAACAAACTGAAAAATTTTAATCACTTAGTATCTTAATGTTGTTCATTTCCACTGGTAGCAAAAAGTCAAAATCATTGCGTTTAAAGAGTACTAGCAGTTATTACCCGTCCAAATAAATTTTTGATGACCCATTTGCTGGGCCTGATGTTATATGCCCGTTTCAAAAATTTTCCTGGAAGTGACTTTTTTTGTGCATTCTGCAGCATTTTGTCATTTTATGTTTGTTTTTAATCTGAAGAAGAGCAAAGCACGAAAATTCATTTGTCTTGTATTGTTGTATAATTAAAAGTATCTATTATATTTTGTTGTTGTGTTGCTGATTTTATGCCCGTTATAGGTTATCTTTGGGTGTCCAAGCTGTCAGCCACTGAGTGAAGTCAAATTTATTTGAGACTATAATGTTCCATTGTAGCCTACATAGTGTATAGTTTATGTTGTGGTGTTGGTACAATAACTACATGTAGGAAATATCAATTGCCTGAAAGTGGAAGAAATTGTAAACACAACAGGAACTGCTAAGTATTTTGAAAGTAAAATACAATTATATGTTTATCTTTAATCTATGTCTCTTTTTAATGATTCACCACTGACAGTGCACTTCACCTTCCACTTCCAGAATCATAAACACAACTAAGATATACAGTATATCAAAGATACTTTTAATTAACATTAGCTCGAAAATTAATTCACATTGTATAAAAGTATCTTTGATATAATAATCTTTGTTGTGTTTATGATTCTGGAAGTGGAAGGCTGAAGTACACTGTCAGTGGTGAATCACTAAAAAGAGACATAGATTAAAAATAAACTTATAATTGTAATAAAACACAATAATCATTTATTTGAGGAGAACAGCATTACTGATTTATTGCACATGCATGTGATTAAAACAATAAGGCAATGCTATCACTGCATGCACAGAACTTTTTTCCTTATAATACATACCAATGAAATACCAAATTGAGGCAATCATAAAAAAAGCACCAAGCCATGTAAATGTAAATATGGACCTTTAGTCCCTACAGATATTTATTTGGGAACAATTCAGTTTTAATTTAGATTCTAAATATTTATTTTTAATGTAAAGTTTGCTCTTAATTTAATATTTTTTTTCTGATGAATCGAATGACAATTAATTATGCTATGAAATTTACAATAAAACTATAATGTTATTTTCTAAATGTTGTTTTTTTAAACAGACCTACCTATACCTAATTTTTTTTTAAAAAGCATAAGATGTTAAGTGTTCTAAGAAGTACACGCATCATGGATAAATGAAAAAAAAAAGAATATGAAGCAGTTATTAATACCCGTGCTATGATTTTATTTTTATTTATATATGTTTTTTTTTTTTTTTAGCATTTTACTTGCACCTCGTTTTGTTTTTCAGTTGCCTCTGTTCCGCTCTTTTTATTTATTATCTATATCTCTCTTATATCTCTCTCGCTCTGTATTATTAAATTTTATTTTAAAAAAAAAGGACCAAGCGAGATTCGAACCCGGGTCACCTTATTGACAGTCAAACGCCTTATCCATTGAACCACGGGATGCTATAATTCTATAAACTGATTTTAGGTCCCATATCATAAAACATGTTGAACCCGCCGATTTTAATAGTGTTATAAATAAACTTGAAACTGGATTAAACAACAATATAGCGAACGCCGATCGATTAAAAGCGATTTGGAATAAAATACGAAATCCTTGGTAGAAATGGTATGCGGAAATGATGGCAGGGCTAAGGACAAAAATGATTGGTTCTAAAAATACCGTCTCACACATGTGTTTTTACAGTGTTTTGGACGCAGTAAAATGCAAACTAAAGCCGTTTTGCGATCGAAAAGAATGTTAAGTTTCGTTGTATCGGCAGCGGGTGATCGAGCGCCGAATGGCAAAACTCGCGTGGAAGCAATTATATGGACAGTTCAGCTGTAATCTGTAAAACTTGGAGCCAAGTGAAGCTCAAAATTAACTTCACAACAAAGCCGCTGGTTGGCTAAAACGGCCCCTCGTGATCTGAAAAGGCTGCTCGATTAATAGAAGTCTATATAAACCAGTGACAAAGCACAATTATATGAGGAAAAAATAGTTTTACACAATTTAGTTCTATATGCTAACGTTACCACAGGTCTTAAAAAACCAACATGCAACGAATATTGGGGTGAATAATTGTATTTTAAAAAAAAGCTTTTTCTATTCTGTTGATTGCTTCTTTAGTAGATGAAGATATGCGCACACTAACTGAATTCAAATTCAGACAACCGTTCTAAATATAAAGGTAAACGTTCCAGATGTAAACTGCTTTTAAGTTAGAGTATTGTCAAAGTACAAATGTGGAATTTCGGTTAAGATATTCTTCAGCTAAGCAAAATTGTGTTAAAAAAATGAAATTCGAAACTACGGACAGACCGACTGACCAATAGATAACCAGATAGCTTCTGCATGATGGCCAATGACATGAAGCACCTCTACATGTATGCCAAAACTAAACATAATCGCTTCAGCCGTTTTTAGATCTATTGATCGAAATGTGTTAAGCAACAAAATGGATCCAGTGACCCTGACCTTTGCTGCAGAGCAAATTTGATGGCACGGGATGCCGGCCACTAACCTAGCTTCCTATATAAAGTTTAGAAAAAAAATCCTGTCATTGGTTCCTGAGATATGGCGTCCATCGGATTGACCTACCGACCGATGAACAGACACAAATTTTAACTCGTTCCCTACCATTTTAAAGTATTTTAAAATAACATTAAAACACAAAAAGGCCGATAGTGTTGTCTCATTTTGCGTCTTTAGGATAAAACGGAGACAGAACAGCACCACAAAAATTAACACTTTTAAAATGCTGGTTTTCGAGCTATGTGGGGGAGTGTCTGGAAATTCATATGACTGGCTTGCCATCTTCTTGTTTTGGTGGATGTTGTTTGCTTTTTTAAACATTCCATTGCAGTATGCACACCACGAATTTTTAATGTGCGCCTGTAATTTTAATTGTACACACAATTTTTTTAGCTTCGGTGTTGCTTAGCTGTTACCATTACCTATGCAAACTGCTGCTGCTACTCTCTTCTCTCTCTCTGTCTCTCTCTCTGTTTCTATCTCCCCACCCCACTTCCTGGGCATATAGTGGTCTTTGCTTAAATATATGCTTGATAATTATCATTCTGTTTTATAATAAAAAGGACCGGTCATAGAAGACGATTCTTATGCTTGATCTGTGCAAATGTTGAGTCCGTGTCCATGCAGCCTGTTTACTCACAAATCAGGCGGAGTCATTGTTGTATAATTTCTTTAACTTTATTCCGCGAAAGCGCAGTGAACATCAACTGCTTTCAAACTGAATCTCTCCCAACACGCTCTGTACGTTGTAAAAAAAATCTGAAATCTTATCGAGAAGTACATAATCAATGACCAATCAGAGCAAAGCTCCTCACAGGAAATACGCATTATGTGACGTCGTAGAATTTTTATACAAACTTCTGAGAATTGAGGACATAAATCAAGAGTAAATATCTTCAAGCTTTGGATCCAAGATGTGTGGTTGGCGAGGGTCGGGGCACGAGCTCTTAGGGCAAGTCAGTTAGTTGTTTATTGCTTACAGGATCCAGCGGACTGCAAAGAGCCGAATCAGGACCACAAAATCAAGACAACAACTTGGTTGAAAGAGGACTCACTCCTGATCCGTTTAAAAGATCTGCTGAAACAACTTAGTGGTAACACTGAAGGCACTCCATCAGCCGGTCACTTTACAATAAAGACATCCCACGCAAGGGACGCTGAGGCCATACTCTAATTTGTCGAATTCTAATTTGTCGAATTCCCGTTTACAAAAACAAAATAGAATATAAACATCATTATAAAATACCAACAAAACACATACATATAAAATGCCCACATTGCTAAATAATAATATCATAGGAAGCCCTAGTGACCATTTGGCAGAAAACGTCCAATATTCCAAATACGCAAATAGGGAGTTTTGGGGGAGTTTTCAAGAAAAAATGTAGGTGTTTGGTCTAGCAAAGAAGATAGTATAGTAGATTGATAGAACAGAGTAGGAATGAGAAAGAAGAAAGATAAGATAAGATAACAAATTTATTTTGCAAGGGTAAAAGAGTAAGAATTGGGTGCGCCTTTTTACATCTTGCCTTTGGGGCTTGTAACAATAACTATTAAATACAACTCAAGTATAGCATTCACATCATGAAATAATAATAAATAAACAAAGTCATCATTAAATTAAATCATTTTCAAACCATTGAAATCAAATTACTGTTGTTAATATCAATCAACGACATTAGCAATAATGTGTATTTAATTTTTAGTGTGTTTTAGGTGACGTTCTAAATTATGTAAATGTAGATGCTGGAGTGCGGAGATCTTCAGGAAAGTTATTCCACAAAGTGGAACCGGAGTAAGCTAGACTAGTTTTGAAGAGATCAATTATTGGAATTGGAACATTTAATAGTGTAAACTATTTAACAGTTTTTAAAAAAAAATAAAAACAGAGAACAAAGATTGGAAGGCGTATTGCCAGAAATGACCTTGTGCATGGAAACACCTGAATTAAATTTTAATCTGCCGGTAAGAGGTACAATATCGATCCGTTTATAGTTATCTGGAGAGTTTTTTTGTTTAAGAATATCTTGTATAATTGCACGTTTGTGAATTCTAATTAAAAGCTTCATTGCATTGCCACTAGCAGATTCCCAAATAGTAGAAGAATAATCAATAAATGATTGAATATGACCGGGATAACACAGTTTACCTGTACGAGAATGTAAATTTAATAAATTCTTTATCCTTGATAATTGATGTCCTTTTAGAAATAGTTTTACTAATATTTGAAATATGTTTCACCCAGGACAAATTATTGTCTAAAGTTACACCAAGAAGCTTATGACATTGTACTTCAGCAATTATTGTATTGTAACTTTTTAATGGAAGAAGTTTTATAGATACCTTTTGTCTTTTCTGTTTTGTTGTAATTAGCATGGATTTTGTTTTGTCTGGATTGAGGGCCATGTGGTTGTATTCAGTAAATTCCTGTAGTTCACTAGCCCATTTTTGTAATGAGGAAGAGAGATTATTCAAGTCTGTATTTTGATAATGTAATGTAGCGTCATCAGCGAGGAGTTAACAAGAAGTAGAAAGAGGGAGATCATTTTTGTAGATAGAAAATAAAAATAGCAAAGGTCCTAAAACAGATTCTTGCGGTACTCCAGCTGTAACAATTTCAAATTGTGACTTTTGCATAAACACACTGTTTTCTGTCAGAAATAAAAGATTTAAAAATTCAAAAGGTTTAGATTGAAGGCCATATAGTTTTAGTTTATGAAGAAGAAGGTTATGGTCTATTACATCAAAAGCTCTTGCAAAGTCAACAAATAATGTTCCAGAAAATTGTTCCTTATTAATATTATTTAGCTAGTGTTCTATCATAGATGTAAGAGCTGTGTAACAAGAGTGCTTAACTCTGAAATCAGACTGATTTTCATGTAAGAGGCTGTTTTCAGTGAAATTATCAAGAATATGATTATTTATGTGCTTTTCAAGGCTTAGAGAAATTAGAAAGAATCGAAATAGGTCTATAGTTCGATGAGTCAGTGCTATCACCATTCATCAAAAGGGGTATAACCTTAGTGTTTTTAAACATTATAGGAAAATATGTTTTGTCTAAGCATAGGTTGTATATATACGTTAAAGTGTCAGTAATAAATGACGCAGACAATTTTAACATTTTGCTATCCAATTCATCAAGTTCTCTTGAATTTGTTTGCTTAAGGTTTATTAGTGCTTTATGTATAAATTCTGTAGACAAATAAGGAATGTCTAGTTTGTTTGTAATGTTCTTAGAATGACAAAACATAGCTTATTTCTCTAGATTGTTGTTTTTTTCGATTTGTCAATCGTAATAATCCTATCAGACGTTTTAACAACATGTAAATTCAGAGAATCGGGAGAAATATCTTTAATTACTGTTGATATAAGTGTGCTAATACGTTTCTTAGATCTTGTCTATGAACTCTCAATTTTTATGTCGAATTGCAGACCATGTATCGAATTTCTCAGTTTGAGATCAATAAAGTTATATTGTATTGTATTGTATTGTATTGTATTGTATTGTATTGTATATACTTGATTTGTTTGTTAAGTGATTAATTGCTTTCCAAATCGTTTTAGAACTGTTTTGGGGCGATATTAAATTTTTAATACATGTTGGGTTATTTCTTTTGAGTGAAGTTACTGCATTTCTCTGTTTTTTGTATTCATCTTCTTTACCACTTAAAAAAAATAATCTCTAAAATTAATGGCATTTTGCAGTTCCGTGTCTAACCTTGGAGGTTTAGAATAGTACTTAACTCTTTTGGTATAAATATAGGACCATGCTTATTGTATATATTCATAAATGTGCCAAGCCAGTATGATAAAGCAACATCATGGTTAGTAAAATTATAAACATTTGA
>CM072520.1:37142652-37167652 GCA_036898135.1 Oncomelania hupensis | reverse complement strand
TGGAATTCGCGGGATCGAAATTCCAAGGAAGTGCCATTACTTCGTTGTTTGTGCTGGCGGAGTCAACATTCAAACTTGCAGTTTTGGTTTCGTATTTCGCATTGTCGGCGTCAGGTTTCGAGGTAGTCGCCGTGTTATCATCGTTTGCGCTTGCGGAATCGGAAAACAATGCCGCAGACATGTTTTCGTATTTTGTACTCTTGGTGTCATCGTCCTCATTATTAGCTTTCGTTTCGTATCCTGCTTTTGCAGAGTCAGACCTAGAAACAGGAGCGTTGTTCTCGTAGCTTGCATTAGCGGAGTCAGAAGCCGTATTTTCGCAATTTCCATAAGTGGAGTCAGCACTCATGCTTGCAGCTTTAGTTCCGGTTCTGGCATTTCCCGGAACAGTGCGCGAAGTAGTCGCTGCGTTTTCGTAGTTTGCGTTTCCAGATTCACAGTACAAATCTAAAGCCGTAATCTCGTAAATGCCGCTGGACGAGTCAACGTGACAAACTGTAGCAGCGGTATTTTCGTAAATTGCATCAGAACAATCAGGCTCCGATGTTCTCGCCGTGTTTTGGTACCGAGAACTCGTTCTGGGAGCTGTATTCTCGTATCTGGTGTCAGCAAGACCGCCCGTCACAGCGGTACTTCCCTGAGCGGATTCTGCGTTGTTGACTTCTGGTTGAAATCCGCTGTAGTCTGGCTGCCGTGCATCAACTGTTTGTGGCAGAAAGAACCAATACGGCGACAACGTAATAATGATATCAACGACAACAACGGGTGAGAGTATAAGTCTAATCTGTGCACGTGCACGCACGCACGCATTCCATCGCATGGACTTTAAAGATCCTGACGCTCGTGTCCTAAAACTCAAATACACCCAGGAAAGCTCTAGGTCCCAGTATTGTGCTCAGTCGTCTGGGCGTCTGAATGTGCGCCCAAAGGTTGCAAGTAGGCGCCTCGGGCGGTTTGCGTTAGACTCTCTATTGGCCAGCGCCTTGAGTAGCTCTTGAGCTGGAAAAGCGCTATATAATAACGATTGCTTCAATAAACAATAATAATAATAATAATAATAATAATAATAATAATAATAATAATTGTAATTAAAAATACTAATAATAAAAATAATACTGTAGTAATAAAAATGTAATAATAATAATAATAATAATAATAATAATAATAATAATAATAATAATAATAATAACAATTGTAATTAAAAATAATAATAATAAAAATAATACTGTAGTAATAAAAATGTAAAATTATTATTATTATTATTATTATTATTATTATTATTATTATTATTATTATTAATAATAATAATAATAATAATAATAATAATAATAATAATAATAATAATAATAATAATAATAAAGCAGAAGAAGAAGAGGAATATAAACGCGCCTTTCTCCTAAATTGGACTTCAAGGTGCAGCGATCTGTTATGGGGCGCCATGTGTCCATTTATTCTATGTGACCATTCTATACATAGAATAAATTCTATGCACATAGAAAGCATTCTATACACACAAAAAGCATTCATTAGTTGAAATTCCATTTATAAAAAAGAAACCAATATTGTAAGTCATAGAATAAAATTCTTTGTATAGAATAACATTCTATAATATAGTGTAAAATTCTATGTCCATAATACAATTCTATGTATAGAATGACATTTTATAATAGAGAATAATATTCTATGTATGTAATACAATTCTATATTATATAATGCACTTGTATGCATAGAATTATATTCTATAACATAGAATGAATTCTATTACAAAGAATGAATTCTATAACATAGAATGAATTCTTTAAAATAAAATAAATTGCATGACATAGAATTATTTCTATACGCATAGAATTCATTCTATAACATAGAATGAATTCTTTAACATAAAATAAATTATATGACATAAAATTAATTCTATGTGCATAGAATAAATTGTATAACATAGAATGAATTCTATAATAAAGAATGAATTCTATATGCATAGAATGAATTTTATAGCATAGAATGAATTCTATGACATAGAATTCATTCTATGACATAGAATGAATTCTATAGGCATAGAATGAATAGTATAACATAGAATGAATAAGATGACATAGAATGAATTCTATGACATAGAATGAATTCTATGACATAGAATGAATTCTATAACATAGAATGAATTATATAGCATAGAATGAATTCTATGACATAGAATTTATTCTATAGCATAGAATGAATTTTATGTTACAGAATGAATTCTATGTCATAGAATTCATTCTATGCTATATAATTCATTCTATATTATAGAATTCATTCTATGTCATAGAAATCATTCTATGTCATCTTATTCATTCTATGTTATACTATCCATTATATGCTATAGAATTCATTCTATGTCATAGAATTCATTCTATGTTATACAATGAAATCAATATAAAAACTTTTTTTTAAATAGTAAAAACTGGGGCACTGTCAAGGTATAGAGAACATTTCGGGATATTGTGATGTTTTGAACATAGCACACTCGTGCAATAATGATTACAGAGCGATTTGTCACTGACATTCAGTTTAGAGTTGACGACATGCAGTGCTTCATCATTTGCGCTCGAAGTGGAAATCGATGAAAGGAAATGTTCTTTTCTTTGCAGAAAGGTTTTACGTCGGAGTTAGAGCATCCAAACACAGCACAGTACTTCACCATTTTCAAACTCGATCACGCTGTGTTATTCCCGCAGCACGTGGCCGCCACGCCTTTGTGCATAGCGCCCTGGGGGGCCGCTTGGGGTGAAATAGATTTTTTGCAATATTCAGCTTTAGGAACCTTTCATTTATTATGTCTCAGAGTTGTATAGCAATATTCGACCTTTAAATATATTAATTATTGCTTTTTATGAGTGTACAGTACGGTTTTTTCTTCGGTATTGAGCGAAAAGAACTGATTATTTAATTAGATTTTGTCACTATAAACCCTTACAGAACCTCAGCACATTGTAATGAAAAAAGCAAGCACGCAGGGGCGGAGGGGGGGGAGGGTGTGACGTCAATTATTTTTATTGCTAAGCGATCTACTCACACTAATTATACTGTCGAAGTCGTCCGCATCAAGAAACCTAAATGCTTGTTCACGAAATTATGATGTCTGATAAAGCCGCAGAGCGCTTGGTACGTCAGCCATTTCTTCAGTTCTCGCGCGTGCAAGGCTCCACGTGTCCCTTTATACGTCACAGCCTCGCTTCACATAGAATGACCTAGTTGCGCATAGAATGAGCATTCTATGTTATAGAATGAACATTCTATGTTATAGAATGGATTCTATGTTATAGCATGAAAATTCTAAGTTATACAATGGATTCTATGTTATAGAATGAACATTCTATGTTATAGAATGAATTTTATGTTATAGAATGACCATTCTATGTTATAGAATGAACATTCTATGTTATAGAATGGATCCTATGTTATAGAATGAACATTCTATGTTATAGAATGAACATTCTATAACATAGAATGCATTCTATGTGCACCAAATGTTAAAAAACAATTCTATGAAAATAGAATGTATTCAGTGTTGCGAATAAAATCCATTTTATGTTAAAAAATGAATTTTATGTCATACAATTCTTGCTGTGTTATACAATTAATTCTATATACAATATAATTCATTTCATTCACATAAAATTAAAAAACACAACTAATAAATTGTAACAAAATTTAGAATTTAAAAAAAGATATTGTATGACACATCACCACATCGCATTATCACCACATCGATCACATCATCACATCACATCACTGCATCACATTGCTTCATCACCATCATCGTGAAAACGCACCACCACATAAAATCACATCATATCAACAAATCATCACATCACATCAGCCGACATCACAGCAGCAGCACATCTTCACATTGCAGCAGACAGCACATATCATGGCATCAGTGAATCACATCACATAATCTAATCACCCCACCCCTCCCACCCATCACATTTGTGGTGCAGTGTGGTGTGATTTAGAGTGATGTAGTGTGGTGATGTGATGTGGTAATGTGTATGTATGTATCTGCAATACAGCTCTATTATGCCTTAAAAGCAGTGAATCAGACCACATCGTCACATAACCTAATCACTCCACCACACCTACCCATCACATTTGTGGTGCAGTGTGATGTAGAGTGATGTGGTGTGGTGATGGGATGTGGCAATGTGTATATCTCTCTGCAATACAGTCCCATGCCATAAAAAATGTTCTCTATACCTTGACAGTGCCCCAGTTTTTACTATTTTAAAAAAAGTGTATATATTGATTTCATTCTATAACATAGAATGAAGTCTATGACATAGAATGAATTCTATGACATATAATGAATTATATGACATAGAATGAATTCTATGACATAGAATGAATTTTATAGCATAGAATGAATAGTATAACATAGAATGAATAAGATGACATAGAATGAATTCTATGACATAGAATGAATTCTATAACATAGAATGAATTCTATAGCAAAGAATGAATTCTATGACATAGAATTTATTCTATAGCATAGAATGAATTCTATAGCATAGAATGAATTCTATAGCATAGAATTCATTCTATGACATAGGATTCATTCTGTAACATAGAATTCATTCTATGCTATAGAATAAATTCTATGTCATAGAATTCATTCTATGCTATAGAATTCATTCTATGTTATAGAATTCATTCTATGCTATAGAATAAATTCTATGTCATAGAATTCATTCTATGCTATAGAATTCATTCTATGTTATAGAATTCATTCTATGTCATAGAATGAATTCTATGTCATAGAATTCATTCTATGCTATAAAATTCATTCTATGCATATAGAATTCATTCTTTATTATAGAATTCATTCTATGTTATACAATTTATTCTATGCACATAGAATTCATTTTATGTCATATAATTTATTTTATGTTAAAGAATTCATTCTATGTTATAGAATGAATTGTATGCACATAGAATAAATTCTATGTTATAGAATTCATTCTTTGTAATAGAATTCATTCTATGTTATAGAATACAATTCTATGCATACAAGTGCATTCTATAATATAGAATTGTATTACATACATAGAATCTTATTCTCTATTATAAAATTTTATTCTATACATAGAATTGTATTATGGACATAGAATTTTACACTATATTATAGAATGTTATTCTATACAAAGAATTTTATTCTATGACTTACAATATTGGTTTCTTTTTTATAAATGGAATTTCAACTAATGAATGCTTGTTGTGTGCATAGAATGCTTTCTAAGTGCATAGAATTTATTCTATGTATAGAATAGTCACATAGAATAAATGGACACATGGCGCCCCATATCTGTGACCAACACCCACCTTCAAATATAATACATACACACACACTTTCATAACTTACACACACAATTTACTGGTTCTGCCTACCTGAAACTTCGGTCAGTTCGACATGCGTCAGTTCTGTATAAATAGTCTCCTCCTCTTCCTTCTTCTCCTCCTCCTCCACTGTCACCTTCTCCGACACACCTACGCACGGACAGACAGACAGACACAAATTACAAGTAAAATGGCAGCCCGTCCACATTACCCACACCCCAGTTCGCAATTTGGTAGTTAGTAATTGCTTTATAGGGTCCAGCGGACTACAAAGAGCCGAATCAGGACCACAGTCCGCAATTGCCAACCTTCCCTCCTTTGTTCATTCAGCCTAGACACAGTTTTTGTTTCAACGGAGAATTAACTGCATGCCACTATCTCAAACCCACCTGCACATAATTATACAAAAAAATGTCTGACGGTTGGCTATAGGTACAAAACCATCAGTTATGTGTAGTAGTAGTAGTAGTAGTAGTAGTAGTAGTAGTAGTAGTAGTAGTAGTAGTAGTAGTAGTAGAGTAGGGACTAGATCATGGTGATCATTAAGCCTCACGGCTTATTTAATGTCCCCTCTTTAGCACATATATTTCAGGTCTGATTTAAGCCGGCTCAAGACGCTAAACTATCAAAATCGTATTTTATAGATTTTAAAATTTCTTGTTCATCAATAAGATTTTTGAAACTGTTTAAAGTTTTTGCCTGTTTAATATTTTGTGGAAGTTTGTTCCATAGAGGTGCA
The DNA here is from genome assembly GCA_036898135.1 of Oncomelania hupensis. NCBI lineage: Eukaryota > Metazoa > Mollusca > Gastropoda > Littorinimorpha > Pomatiopsidae > Oncomelania > Oncomelania hupensis. The sequence goes on along the minus strand of CM072520.1, from coordinate 37,161,540 downwards.
ACTCTATTACTAAAAGTATGTTTTCGAAAAGTAGTACGTCTATGCTTAATAAATACTTTGTTAACAGAATTTCTTGTTATATCAAATTTGTTTAGTTCAAAAAAATTGTTAGTATCTAATTCATCAATGTTATTAAAAATGTTATAAGCTTGTATTAGGTCTCCTCTCACTCTTCTGGCTTTTAGGCTTGGCAGACATAATGATTCCAGTCTGTCTCTGTAAGAAATATCTTTCAGTCCTGGAACCATTTTAGTTGCTCGTCTTTGTACACGCTCAATAGCAGCGGACTGTCTCTTTAATAAAGGGTACCAAATAATATTGCCATATTCGAGAAGAGGTCTAACCAAGGACTTGTAAAGTTGTACAAATGATGATCTATCTAGATACAAGAAACATCGCCGTATAATTCCGAGAGTTTTATTTGCCTTATTAATTACTTCACTAATGTGACAGTCAAAAGTTAACATGGAGTCAAATATTATACATATATATATGTTATGCCTAATCCACGTATTTGCCGATTTCATGAAATAGGCAACATTTTGCCTATTACGTGAAATTGGCAGATGAACTGCCAAATTAATGAAATAGGCAAATCACTTGCCGATTTCATGAAATAGGCAAACACATTTTGCCCAGTACATGAAATAGGCAAAATGCAAAATAACAGTTTAACTGTCATTTTGCAATTTGCCTATTTCGTGAAATCGGCAGTTGAAGTTCTTGTACTACTGACAACACCAAATTGGATGCATTTAAGTGAGAGGAAATCAAGTACATTTTACTGTTGTTTTGACAACCTATTGTTAGTTGTATTACTGACAACACCAAAGGGAATGCATTTAAGTGTGTATTCACTCTTCTGGTGAGAAAAAATCTCTTTCACTATACACACGTTTAAACACAGTTCACTTTTTACTAGAACATGTAGTGGTAATACTTTATTTGCAAAATTCATACCTTGGTGACTGACTATACCAGTGCAAAAAATGGCTTCATGTTTATGGACTGAAGATTATGAAGACAAAGTTTTAAAAGTCTTAAAGCATGGCAAGCCTCAGGCTTCAACAGCCAGAGAGGAATATCATTTACTATCGACATTCCATTTGGTTTCGATGGCAGAATTGGATAAGGTTGTTCGGAAAACTTCAGGAAAATTTATGGCAACAGCTAGCAAAGCCAAGGAAATCACAGCGGCTACTCATACATCTTTGATTAAGTCTCATATCTCCCAAACTCATATATACTAACCTTACTGAGCCAGGGTCTCTCTCTTTCTCTCTCTTTCTCTCTCTCTCTCTCTCTTTCTCTCTCTCACTCTCTCTCTCTCTCTCTCTCTCTCTCTCTCCCAAACTCATATATACTAACCTTACTGAGCCAGGGTCTCTCTCTCTCTCTCTCTCTCTCTCTCTCTCTCTCTCTCTCTCTCTCTCTCTCTCTCTCTCTCTCTCTTTCTCTGGGAAAATGATGAGGATAGAGGACGAGATGAATTGTACTTGGACAATCGAGTATTACAAGACACTTTTTTGGGAGGAAGTTGTTGGAATTTTGTTTGTTGTTTGATCTAAACTTTGTGAACGGAAGCACGCCTTGGGACACGGAGGGAAAACTTACGTACATATCTACTCATGGTAACAGTTTAATCGACTATTTTCTGGTTCCTAATACTACTAATAGTCTCTCTAAACTTATTTCTAAATTGACTGAAACAGACAGAAGCGATTCTGATCATAATTATGCCTGTAGAGTTGTATTTTTACGGAAAAACCGAAAATGATAAAGCTGGGGATAATACAGAGGTTATAGGCAAGACGAATAAATTTATTTGGCAAGATGGTAAAAAGGAAGAAGTGATGGTTCAGATTGAATCCATTTCTCTCTCTCTCTCTCTCTCTCTCTCTCTCTCTCTCTCTCTCTCTCTCTCTCTCTCTCTCTCTCTCTCTGTGTCTCTCTCTCTCCGTCTCTTTCTCTAGCTCTGAAGTATTTTTCCTTAATTAATTTCAGGGCATGCTGGAAAAAAGAAGACGTGGAAAAAAATTAGAGATACCTACGACAACATACCAATGTCAGCAGGTAAGGAGCACACCGCCAACTGCGAGAGATGTTTAGAAAAGAGGAAAAGAACGGAGACTGTTCGTGGTACCGTGGTTCGTCCTTTGCTGGTGTCTGATCTCAACCAGAGAGGTCAGGTTGACCTTGTAGACATGCAGAGTATGAAAGATGGTGCCTTTAAATGGATCCTTCATTATCAAGAGTATTTGACAAAATTCCATGTTCTCCGGCCCCTGATTGCAAAACGTGCCGTGGATGTAGCCAGAGAACTACTGATGATTTTTCTTGACTTTGGGGCACCAAGAGTGCTGCAATCAGACAATGGCGCGAATTCACTGCAGAAATCATAAAAGAGCTGGCATCCATGTGGCCTGAACTTGTGCTTGAGAATGGTAGACCTCGCCACCCTCAATCGCAGGAGTCTGTAGAAAGGGCTAATGGTGTCATGAAAGCGAAACTGACAGCTTGGATGCGTGATAACAGTTGTTCCAACTGGATCTTGGGCATTAGATTTGTTCAATGGCAGCTAAATATTTCTGTCAGTGAGGCAACTAGGAAGGAACCATACTTGCTTATGTTTGGGAAAAAAACACAATTAGGGCTCACGACATCCCTTCCTATGGAATCTTACAAATACATACTGGAATCTCAGAGGAAGCTATCACAGAAATGATAAGAGGCAGAACTGGAGTAAATGAGGGGAGTGCAGAAACTGGTGTGGATGAGGGGACTTCAGAAGCTGGTGTGGATGACAGGACTGCAGAAGCTGGTGTGGATGAGGGGATTGCTGGAGCTGGTGTGGATGAGGGGATTGCTGGTGTGGATGAGGGGATTGCTGGTGTGGATGAGGGGATTGCTGGTGTGGATGAGGGGACTGTCGAAGCTGGTGTGGATGAGGGTACTGCAGAAGCTGGTGTGGATGAGGGGATTGCTCAAGCTGGTGTGGATGAGGGGATAGCTCAAGCTGGTGTGGATGAGGTGTATGCTGGAGTCACTGTAGATGTCAACACTTTGAGAATAGAGGCCGCTAAAAACCTCAAAAAGCAAGCAGACCGCATGGTAAGTCGTTCAACTGCAAGAATGAAACCTATAGAAGTTGGAGACAATGTTCTTGTGCCAATTCCTGAATTTGACAGAGGAAGGGGTGACCCTGCAAATTTGGTGGGAGTTGTCTTGACAAAGGAGGATGGCATGTTTAAGGTTGGAACAAAAGCAGGAATACTAAGTGGAAAATTTTCCAGAAATCAGATAGAACTGACGAAATATAAAGGAATTAAGAGGGACACAGTTCCCCAAGATGAACTAACTGTTAGATCAGCAGTTCGAGCGTTGTCTCTAGGTCATGGACAGGGCTTTAAGAAATGCCTCTGTAACACAACATGCCTTACTAAACGCTGTTCATGCTTGAAAGCTGGCATGCGATGCAATAGTTCCTGCCACCCAAAACGGGCTTGCAAAAACATTGATTGGACATAATGGCAAAAAATCCTTATTAGTCCTCATTTGCACAAAGTCATCGTTTGTCATTACACACCCACCTTAAGTGAGGTGTGTTAATGTTAATCATTTTCTGTATATTTAAGTTTTTTTTAATATTTTGCTAATAAATGATTGTTTTCACAAATCAGTTATAATTTGTCATGAAGAGAGATTGAGAGAGAGAGAGAGAGAGAGAGAGAGAGAGAGAGAGAGAGAGATCCAACTGCCGATTTCATGTGTAGCCGTGCTGGCTACGAGTATTTCTGACCATACGATATGTAGGCCTAACTTTTGTTCTCTGTTATGTTTAAACTAACTGTATGAAATAACTTGATATACATTTTTCAGATCCTTTAAAGCATATAACCATTAGACGCAGCGTTAAATTCTCTATTAGAATATATAAACTTTATTTGTGATTTATGTAGCAATTTCGAATTAGAGCGCGATGTTTAGGATAGCGCGATGCATATCATGTTGATAAAGACACCGCACTGTTAATGTTGTATGCTCGGCTGCTGCTGAAGCTGTTTTGGAATTTGGCCGGTCTTCCCGCTCGCCTACAAAACATGATAAGATTATAAATTGTAAATGATGCTAGTGTAGCAACGATTCTCCACTGTAACACTTTAGTGTGATATTTTCCGATGTCTTAGTTTATTTTCTAATAGTAGGTACTTAAATTATATATTAGTTTCATAGGGACATACACATCGAAAGGGAAACAGTGAAAAGTTGTCAGAGGGCTCTAGATGTAACTATTGTATGTTGTGTTAGTTGTTTTCTAGTTTAGTTCGTCATAGTCGGAACCCATAATAGTAACCATGCCATATTGTATATCATTGGAAAGAGGAGACGTTGTTCTTTCTTTGTCATTACTATTATTATTTATAATTGTATTAAATGAAAGAGTTATTATGAGTTTAGAGTCGTGACATTCTTAGGAGCAGCAGCCAACTCCCTCTTAAATTGCGTATTATTTTTATTTTGAAGCAGATAGGTCCGACATTGTTATAACAGAAGAAAGGTTGTATTTTTGCGTTTCCGTCAATATATAATTTGTATAGTATTCGTTTGCGTTTCTAGCCTTATGCGTCAAAGTAAGTTTAGTTACTAACACAAACTTAGCCAGCGAGCCAAGATTTTGGGGCGGGTGAGGAATGCGTAAGGAGCACGGTCGCTGCGGCTGACGGTCCGTAATAAAAGCAAAGGTCGCCCGAGAATCTCCGTCAGAAGCAGCTCGAGGACCCTGGAATCCAGCCGATGTTGGCAGCCTGGCCCAACAAGCCTCCACCTGGGGACAGCCGTCCACTGCGACTGCTTTTTAAGCAACATCCACGACTGACCTGCAAAGATGGTGTGCTGTATCGCCAGGTGACAGATCCAATCCAGGGCAGATGGGACCAACTGGTGCTACCAAGTTCATTGCGGCCAGATGTCCTTGCAGCAATCCACAACAAGATGGGACATCAGGGTTTCGAGCGCACCATGACACTCCTGCGACCAAGAGTCTACTGGCCTGACATGCACAGCGATGTCAAGCAGTATGTGGCCAACTGCAACACCTGCATCATCAGTCGACGTCCTTTACCACTCAAGACCACGTCGACTCCTGTCCTGGCCAGCCGCCCTCTGCAGATATTGGCCATCGACTTTACCAGACTGGAGCCTGCAACCGACGGCCGAGAGAACGTTCTCATCCTTACGGACGTTTTCTCCAAGTTCACACAGGCTGTTCCAACTCGAAACCAGGAAGCACAGACGGTGGCCAAAGTTCTAGTCAGCGACTGGTTCCAGAAATACGGCGTGCCAGAAAGGATCCACAGCGGCGACCAGGGTCGGGATTTCGAGTCCAAATTGGTCAAGGAGTTGTGTGCATCCTATGGCATCAGCAAGTCGCACACCACTCCTTACCATCCTGAAGGAAATGGACAGTGCGAGCGTTTCAACCGTACGCTCCATGACCTGCTGCGCACCCTCCCTGCGGACCAGAAACGACGATGGCCCCAGCACGTTGCAGAAGTCGTCCAAGCCTACAACAACACTCCACACGCGTCCACAGGCTTCTCCCCGCACTTTCTGCTCTTCGGGCAGGAACCTCGACTGCCTGTGGATGACTTGCTTGGACGACAAGAACCTGCAGCAACTGGAGCCGTGGACTGGGTCCAACAGCATCGGCAGCGACTCCTTGATGCTCACAGACGGGCGTACCAACAACTGGTGAGAGCCGCCGAGACCAGGACTAAACTCGCCGACCAAAGAGCAGCTGACCATCCCTTGGCCGTCGGAGACTACGTCTATACCAGAAACAGAGTGGTGGGTCGAAACAAAATCCAGGACTTCTGGCGACCTGAGCTGCATCGCGTCACCGCCCGCCGGGATCCCCGCCTGCACGTCTACACCATCCAGCCAGTAGCAGGTGGGCCAGAGCGGGTGGTGAACAGAAGAGATCTCCAACCCGTGGGTCAACACTTCGATCTGCTCATCCCACCTCCTGACCCACTCGAGACCATGCCTTCCAGCGAGAACGACGAAAGAGAGCCTGAGACCTGGATGGGGAGTTTTCCTGACTCTCTCCCTCCTACCATGGTCACCATCAACCACAACGGGCCAGCCTCTGCATGGGAGCCAGCGCCTTTGGTGCAGGCACCCCCAGCGCAGATGGCCGCCCCAGGAAGAACTCCGATTGATCTTCGGCGTTCTGCACGACTGGCACAACGGACAAACTAGTAAAGGTAGGCCACATTTGTTTTAAATGTGTAGGCCAAGATACAGTTTTATTGTTTTCACATCGAGACGGAGACATTTAGATATATATTTAGGATTAGAAATGAAGATTTTATTGTGCCAGTGTATATATTTAGGTTTAGGAAATGAAGTTTCATTGTGACAGTATCAAGAACAGTATAAAATATCTAGGCTGTGCAGATATATTTGAGTAAAAGACATAGAGGAACCAATCGATTTCACAAACTTTGTGCAAAGACAGAGAAGACATTTGACTTGTGTTTTAGATGTGCGTATTAATAGATAAGTGTTTGTTGTGTAACTTAGTAATGTCTTCGTTGTGCCACGTCGTTGCGATAATATCCATAGCAGTTGGACAAATAGATTTTTAAAGAGATATCTGAGGAAGAGATATATAAATGACTGAAGAAACTTTGGTGCCAAGACTGAAAAGAACATTTTAGTTTAGATGAGTTATTGATGTGTGTTATTATTGTTTTATTAGAATTATTTTTGCTTCGTTAAATTCTTTAATTAGTACAATTTAGTTTGTATAGATTTAATACAGAATTTCTAATTGTTTTAGTTTACATATACCTTCGTGATGTCACGGTATGAGTGTCACAAGGTCGTTTATATTGTAATCAATGTGATCTTGCGTTAAACCATGTTTTATTGGTAGCAAATAAATGACGTTTGTAATAAATATTTTGCATTAGGATTTTGTTTTCATGCTGGTGCGTTTTTGAACGTTTATGTAATATATGTAATGTATGTCTTGTTTTGATTTTAATGCACTATGTATATATGCTTTGTTATGATATTCAATGTAATGTATATTAATGATGCTGTAGATAATTATGTCAACATTCATGCCTTGTTTGAAAATGAAATGATAATGTTTTGATGTGTTTCATTTTTTTTAATGCCCATTCTTTCTGTAATTCTGAATGTTGCTCTTACATGCCATTTTCTTTTAAGCTCATTCTCGTTTCCATTCTCCTCATCTTAATTCATCCCTCTAGTCGATGTTTATTAGGATATTGCTGCACGGATATTTCATATATAGGCTTATTATGAGAGTGAAAGTTTTAAACAAAATGTTTAATGTCACCTATGTGACTGATTATGAATAGTGAGCGTGTTGAATAGTGTGTTTAAATGACATGTGATATTGTTTGGCTATGTTGTACCATGGACTTTGTTGTATGATGTTGGTTCACTGTCAAATACACAACTAACTATCTAGCAAAGGCAATGCCGGGTCCGCGATATAACTTATTTTCGTTTTGATCGGATTCGTACTTAAATGTGCGTTTCAAAGAAATTGTTTTCTCGTTTTCAGAATCGCTCTTTCTGTTGTTCGGTTCTTATGTACGACGCGATTAATGGTAAATCCATGTCCGTTTGTCTTAAGATACGATGGTTCTCTCAGCGCGGACGCTGAGTTTTGAAAGAGTCGGGGTGAAATGTAGCCGTGCTGGCTACGAGTATTTCTGACCATACGATATGTAGGCCTAACTTTTGTTCTCTGTTATGTTTAAACTAACTGTATGAAATAACTTGATATACATTTTTCAGATCCTTTAAAGCATATAACCATTAGACGCAGCGTTAAATTCTCTATTAGAATATATAAACTTTATTTGTGATTTATGTAGCAATTTCGAATTAGAGCGCGATGTTTAGGATAGCGCGATGCATATCATGTTGATAAAGACACCGCACTGTTAATGTTGTATGCTCGGCTGCTGCTGAAGCTGTTTTGGAATTTGGCCGGTCTTCCCGCTCGCCTACAAAACATGATAAGATTATAAATTGTAAATGATGCTAGTGTAGCAACGATTCTCCACTGTAACACCTTAGTGTGATATTTTCCGATGTCTTAGTTTATTTTCTAATAGTAGGTACTTAAATTATATATTAGTTTCATAGGGACATACACATCGAAAGGGAAACAGTGAAAAGTTGTCAGAGGGCTCTAGATGTAACTATTGTATGTTGTGTTAGTTGTTTTCTAGTTTAGTTCGTCATAGTCGGAACCCATAATAGTAACCATGCCATATTGTATATCATTGGAAAGAGGAGACGTTGTTCTTTCTTTGTCATTACTATTATTATTTATAATTGTATTAAATGAAAGAGTTATTATGAGTTTAGAGTCGTGACATTCTTAGGAGCAGCAGCCAACTCCCTCTTAAATTGCGTATTATTTTTATTTTGAAGCAGATAGGTCCGACATTGTTATAACAGAAGAAAGGTTGTATTTTTGCGTTTCCGTCAATATATAATTTGTATAGTATTCGTTTGCGTTTCTAGCCTTATGCGTCAAAGTAAGTTTAGTTACTAACACAAACTTAGCCAGCGAGCCAAGATTTTGGGGCGGGTGGGGAATGCGTAAGGAGCACGGTCGCTGCGGCTGACGGTCCGTAATAAAAGCAAAACACAAAACTCGGCATGGGGAGAGCACCGGGCACCACGCAGTAGATAAGGGTCGTGCCACTCGCAATGCCTTTGCTCTTAGTAGCCTATGATGTCTTCTAAATAAAACATTTCAACAGTCATCACGGACTGGCGTTGGGGAAGAGAGAGAGAGCGAATGAATGACTTCTTCACCATAACCCCCATCACATCATCTTCTCTCCAAAACTCAACACCACTACACATGAAATAGGCAAATTGCAAAATGACAGTTCAACTGTCATTTTGCCTTTTGCCAATTTCATGTAATGGGCAAAATGTGTTTGCCTATTTCATGAAATCGGCAAGTGACTTGCCTATTTCATTAATTTGGCATTTCAACTGCCAATTTCACGCAATAGGCAAAATGTTGCCGATTTCATGAAATAGGCAATTTCACGGATTAGGCGTAACATATATATGGACAGTTACGATCGAATAATAAAGTTTGAAATGGTGTGGTAGAACACAACTGTCCGGGATTTGGGTCTACCTACCCCTGCAATGTAGAGTTCAGTTTATTCAACACCAGAGCAAACCTTTTTAAAAAAAAATGTTATAACAGCATAACGTAATGTCCACTAATCACTAAAATAAGATCCTGACCCTCATGTCCTAGACGGGTAAGTGCCGGCTACACACATACATCTCAATCCTATCCTTCCTATTCCGCAACTCGAAGATCGTTGGGGCACCACAGATGATCGTGTAACCAGCCTACTCCATCTTTCTCTGTCCTCAGCAACCCTCGTGGCCTGGCTCAGTATCAAGCCAGTTCATTCTTGAATGTTGTCCTCCCACCTCTTTTTCAGTCTTTCTCCTTATACATCCTTGCACCGTGCCTTGAAGGGTGGTCTTTGCAAGGCCTAATACTCTGGTGACGTGGCCATACCATCAAAGTTTCCGTTTCTTCACCACTGTGAGCATGTCATCGTGTTGTCCAATGGCTTGTGTCGGACTTCGTTGTTGGTAATGTGCTAGATATAGGAAATGCTCAGAAGTCTTCTGTGGCACCTCATCTCCATGCTTTGTATTCTTCGTTGTAGATCTGCTGTGAGTGTCCATGTTTCGCAAGCGTATAAGAAGATGGAGATGACAAGGGAGCGCTGCAGCCTTACCTTAGAATGTAGACTGATGGTCCTGTCTTTCCAAATGAGCTTCAACATTGTCAGGGCAAAAGTTGTTTGAGCGATCCTGGAGAGGACTTCCTGTCTGGACCCATTGTCTGTTACAATTGCTCCTAAATATTTGAAGCTATGCAGTGTGTTGAGTGATTGGCCTTGGGCTTTGAGGTCCATGTTGATGCCATTGGTGTTGTTGGTCATCATTTTGGCCTTCTCTGCACCTATTTCCATACCATAGGCTGTGGAGGTGGTGTCAAGCCTCTGTACCAGCTGTTCAGGTTTTGTTCCTTTCCAGCCAATCTATCAATGTCATCCGCAAAACTATTTTTACTGTGCCTTCATGATCTTCGTGAGTGGGAAGTGGCCTACACCAAGGACCCAGTCGCTTGGCATCACTCTTCCCAAAACGGGTAACTTTCAGGAGTGTGAAAATTACAGCACCATCAGCCTCATCAGCCATCCCAGCAAGGTCCTCCTGAAAATAATACTCAACAGGTTGAAACCCCAAGCTGAACAAATCATAGCGGTAGAACAAGCAGGATTCAAGGGAGGACAAAGTACCACTGAACAGATTTTAAACTTCAGTATAATTTGCGAGGCTTCAAGAAAGCGTTTGTCCGAGTCTGGCATGCAGCTCTGGGGAGGAAGGGGGGAAGGGTGTGGCAAACCGTGAGAGTGTACAATATCAGCACTAAAAAATCATCAAAAGCCTGTATGACAAGGCTACCAGTGCAGTTCTCCACAACAGCGCCATCAGGAACTGGTTCAGATCAACAATCGGTGTGCGTCAAGGATGCATACTCTTTCCAACACTTTTCAACATCTTCCTAGAGCGCATCATGTCAGTTGCCCTTGCAGATCACGAAGGCACAGTCCAAATACACCCAGGAAGCACAAGGTCTTTTCTCTCCCATACTCGGTCGCCCAGGATTGTGCTCAATTGCCCGGGTGTCAGACAATGCGCCCAAAGGTTGCAAGTGGGCGCCTCGGGCGGCTAGGGTTAGATCCTGTATCGGCCAGCGCCTTGAGCAGCTCTTGAGCTGGAAAAGCGCTATACAAGAAGGAATAAATATATAAATAAATAAAATATTTTACACAAACGCCATCCTTCTTTGAAGTAGACGACGACGACGACGATGATAACGATGAGAGAGGCGACGGCAACAGCAGCAACGGCAGCAACGACCACTGTGATGTGGATGTTGTTTTCATAGTTTAGAATGCTTTGTTCTACAGTCGTTGATTCGACGTTAGGAGCTGCTGTTGTCGCTGGTTGCGATGATGATGACGGTTCTTCCATTGGGGCTGCAGTGACTGGAATGGGGAAACAGATGGTTAAAAATATTAAAGATATTGTGAAATGATCATTTAAAAATGGGCACAAATAAAATAGCCGGAACCATTATTAATATGTTTAAAAATAATGAGGTAAAGAAAATGTTTTATTTCAAATTTTAGGTTGAAGAACGGGAGAGAGAGACTTGCGGGCTCCATTTTCACACTGCAAGCTTTGTGAGGGAGCATGCCTTTACTCCGTATGTTTAAGTAATGAATGTGTGCCTCTTGTGCATGTATTTTAAGGCTCAAATGCGCACAACAAAATAACAATAGGAGTGCAGCCATCAGCAATGAAATTATATCTTAGGTAAAAGGTAGGTAAAGGTAGTCCCATAGCCTTGTGGCCGTAGGGGAGCGTGATGTTGGAGATTACACTTATCTTGGGCCAGCGTAATGAGGGTGATGCCCATCTCTCTCCCTCGCTGCTTTACCTTCCCCACCCTTAAGAGAGTAGGTACTCAGTCACAGTTGAGTCAACTGGGGGCGTTGTTATTTGTCGCTTCACGTTTGGCGGTCACCCATCCAAGTGCTACCCCTTGGGGTCATGAGCAATCTTGTCACTGTAGATTGTTCTAACCTATAAAGGGAAAAGTGAAAGCCCCAGTTGAAAACCTGTCTTTCCTTTATAGGCATGACCAATTCACTGCGGCAACAGTACCCTCTTTGGAGTGCCGGGGGTTTCAGTATAAATAGTATCCCCACTTTCTGGAAATTTAGTGCTTTAAATTCCCAGTGTCGCTGTCTTCCTCATTTGCTCTTTCCGATTCCTGCTCTGTCCTATCACTCTGCTATACTATCTTCTTCTTCGCTAGATCAATGACCTACCTTTTTTCTTGAAAACTCTTCCTGGACAAGACTCCTTGTTTGTGTATGAGGTCTGTTGGATCAGCTTGGGAGTATTGGACGCTTTCTGCCGGGTGGTCACTAGGGCTTCCTATGATGTTATTATTTAGCAATATAGGCATTTTATATGTATGTGTTTTGTTGACAATTTATAATGATGTTTGTATTCTATTTTGCTTTTGTAACCGGGGGTTCGATTAGTTGGGGTAAAGCCTCAGCCGTCCCCTGCGTGGGATGTCTTTATTGTAAAGTGACTGGCCGGTGGAGGGCGTTCGGTTTTCCCACTAGGGTTGTTTCAGCAGATCTTTTATGCGGATCGGGGGTTGTCCGTCCTGATTTGGCTCGGAAGAGTCCGCTGGACCTAAAGCAACAATCAATCAATCAATCAATCCAAGTGCTAACCGCACTGGACGGTGCTTAACTTGCGACACAGTATCGAGCGCTCCAAAACACTGCGCTATCTGACACCCCGAATCATATCTTAAAACACTGTAAAAGATCGTGTGGTAGATTTTCCCATTTAAAAGAAGTGTTTTCAGCTCCTGTCTGAAAGACGCCAAAGAACGACTCCACTTCAAATTCACAGGTAGTGCGTTCCATGGCCGGGGTGCTGAGTTGTCAGAAGCACGAACCTTGAATGTCTTCTTGAAAGCGAATACACCTAGCTTGGAATATTATTATTACTACTATTGTTAGTAACGAACCAAACTTACAATGATCAACCACAAGAACGGTGTATTCAGTGGTGAGGTAGCTGTTATCATCAGACCCTCCCCAGTACTGTCGACACGCGTACGTGGCTGTGGCCTGAACATCGACCATCTTTAACACTTCGAAGCTGTCCCTGTGAAAAGGGAAACTTGCGGACCAGGTCACTATGGCAGGCGGTATGGCATGGGAGGCTTGACATGTGCAGTTTGTGCTTGTTCCTCTCGCCATTGTTGCTGGGCAGTTCAGGATAGATGCCGGGCTCTTCGGCTTTGCTGTGGATAAAAATAATGACTAATTAATTAAATATAACTAAATAGCTAACTAACTAAAAAACCATCCCGGAAAAGACTCAAGAAGAGGAAGAGGAGGCGGAAAAAGAAGAGAAGTAGAAGAAGAAGAATTAGAAGAAACAAAAACAACAGTAGTAGCTGTAAGAGGTGCAGCAGCAGTAGTAGTAGTGTATGATGATGATGATGATGATGATGATGATGATGATGATGATGATGGTGATGATGGTGATGGTGATTGTGATGATAATGATGTTACGGATGATATTGATGATGATGATGATGATGATGATGATGATGATGATGATGATGATGATGATGATGATGATGATGATGATGATGAACAAGGACAAGAAGAAGAACAACAACAACAACATCAACAACAACAATAACAATAATAACAAGAAGAAGAAAAAGAAGAAGAAGAAGAAGAAGAAGAAGAAGAAGAAGAAGATGATGATGATGATGATGGTGATGATGATGATGATGATGATGATGATGATGATGACGACGACGACGACGACCTTTCCTCCACCGTTGGCAACAATCCACCCTCCAACCCCTACACTTCCCTTTGATGACAACGACAACTATGATAAATAATCACCAATAACAAGAGGGTCGATGGATAAGGCCTGGACTCCGGGTTGGAAGGTCCTAGTGTGGCTTGTATAACTGCCCTCCACGGCCACCAGAGGGACGATCACGCTGCACGTGGCCCTATAGTACTGCAGACCGTGGTCTGAGAATGGCGCGGACAGCATCACTGTTCCATTCAGTTGTCGTGCCTGTGTACAAAATACACGGGAAGAAGAGTCAAGCCAACATAGTCTTTGTTACCCAGAATGGAGATTTCATACAGCATAATTATTACATCTCAGCAAATAAAGATTGTTTTATTTTAAAAACAAACAAATACTAAAGCATTACATAAATACACAAATTAACAACTACTGAAACTACTTTTCCACGTCAATTATACATGATACTTTCAGCTATATTCTTATATCTGCACACACGCAGAGTTCTAGTCTCTTCCAGCTCCTTCACCACAAATGCATACGCCCACAAAATATGTTGAGAATTTCATTTGACTGACGAACCATGCACGTACACTCAGTAAAGACAACTTCTCCATTCATTATAACAATTGTGATCCTATCCTATCCTATCCCGTAACTCAAAGGTCGTTGGGGCATTATAGAAGATCGCTTAACCAGCGTACTCCATATGATATAAAAAAAATAAATATTATATTAACAGATTAATAAATTATACAGAGGCTACACATACACGTAAAAAGGGAGGCTTATGCCTGTATACAAAGGAGAAAGATCCAAAACTATAAACGAACTTTAGAAAATGGAATTTAGTTTATAAAGAAAATATCATGACTGGCAGTGAACTGAACTCCAGTTCACGACAGTCAGCAAAACAACGCTAAAAATGCAACAAGGTGGATGCATGGCTTGAAGCGGTGTACATATGGGTAAGTTAGAACTGAGCTTGATAGTACTTCTTGAGTGAAAGTGAAACAGTTAAGTTTTCTTCTCGATGTGACAACAAGTGCTGACCATGGATCCCAAAAGAGTCCAAGCGCAGGTGTAGTGACCATCAGTGGAATTGGCCCGTGTTCACGTCAAAAAACCCGCGCAGTGTCCAGTAGGTGTTCGAGACACTAAGCAAAACCTCTTGAGCTCCTGTGGCGCTGTCTGAAACGATACAGACTCAAACCCATGGATATTGTTCTAGGGTAGGCTAATGTAATAATAATAATAATCATACTACTACTACTACTACTACTACTACTACTACTACTACTACTACTACTACTACTACTACTACTACTAATAATAATAATAATAATAATAATAATAATAATAATAATAATTTGAAGGCAAACAAGATTGCAAAACCATTCATATGTATTTCCGAACACTCACATACATAGCTGAAAAAATAAGCGTTTTAAAACAGTGAATTTGTTTTTATTGGCGGCGTTGTGACAATGCAAAAGGAAACCATGGAATGATAGGCCACGATCTGAACCATCTGCAAGCAAAATGACCCAGTGACCTTAACCTTTGCGGTAGGACAAATCTAAGTCACGGGGATCTAGATCATGTTCCTGCGAAGTTTGGCCAAAATCCGTTCAGTGGTTCTTCAGATATGACTTCTAAGGGGTCGACAGACCGACCGACCGACATTTGGTTCGTTCTGATTTGAACCCTCTCCCCCCCCTCTCTCTCTCTCTCTCTCTCTCTCTCTCTCTCCCTCCGCACTCTTTACTCCCGCCCTCACTAGATATGTCTGGAAGTACAGACAACGACAACGAACAAACGTTTACAGCCAAATAAATTACGTTTGACTTCTTTACAATTCTGAGTCCGTGTTTTGGGCAATGAGATATGCCAAAGAATATCGTTCGTATAACAGAGAAAGTAACTTTATATTACAATAGCTGATTTGAAAACAAAAAGCAGCTGGAACATTACATTACATGGTTATTGCTTTAGGTACAGCGGACTCTTCCGAGCCAAATCAGGACCGGACAACCCCTGATCCGCATAAAAGATCTGCTGAAACAACCCCAGTGGTAACACTGAAGGCACTCCACCAGCCAGTCACTTTACAATAAAGACATCCCACGCAGGGGACGCTGAGGCTATACTCTAATTTATGGAACCCCCGTTTACAAAAACAAAATAGAGTACAAACATCATTATAAATTATCAACAAAACACATACATATAAAATGCCTACATTGCTAAATAATAACATCATAGGAAGACCTAGTGACCACCTGGCAGAAAGCGTCCAATATTCCCAAGCTGATCCAACAGACCTCATACACATATAAGGAGTCTTGTCCCGGAAGAGTTTTCAAGAAAAAAGGGAGGTGACTGGTCTAGCGAAAAAGAAGATAGTATAGCAGATTGATAGAACAGAGAAGGAATGAGAAAGAGCAAATGAGAAAGACAGCGACAGTGGGAATTTAGAGCACTAAATTTCCAGAAAGTGGGGATACTTTTTATACTCAAACTCCCGGCACCCCAACGGGGGTAGCAGCTGAAACAACATACAACATACAACATAAAACAGTCTAAACATAAAACAGCAACAGTAGCAACCACAACAACCACAACAACTACAACCACAACAACAATAACAACATACTTACACACAACTGTCAAATCGCAAGTAGCTTCGGATAGCAAACTTCCGCCACTGACTTGTACACATCGTACAGTACCAGCGACGACGTTCCTGAAGTTGTTGGTGATAGTCAGAAGGCTGGTGTCATTCTGAGGTCTGGTGGCTACAAAGTACTGCGTGTCAATACCGCTGGCGTTGTAACTGCAACCTTCTGTATACTCGCAGGAGGCAAAGCGAAGGTGAGTTCCATTTGACAGAACGGTCTCCCAAACATTTTGCGTCGCTTCGATACCACTGCAGGTCTGTGACGTCTGTGTGCGTTCGTCCACTGTCACCTTCCCATCTCTGCCGCACTCGATGATGCTGGCTGAAAAGTAATACCAATAAATTGTTCGTAAGGTTATAAAGGCATTGGACCCAAAAGCGACGTGGCCTTAATCTGAGTGTCAAAGGCTGTTGAGGGCACACAACCTATGCTTGATAGATCTTTGACACTCAGCTAGCGTCAAGGTCCCATGTTTTAGAGAAACTGACCTAGTTATTAAAAATAACTGGAGACACCATTCTGTTCCAAACTCTTAATTACTGCGTGCTAGGCTTGTTAAAAATAAAATGTGTTCCCCTAACCTTTCGATCGTTGGGGAAGGGAAGCGCTTGGGACCTCTCTTTTCTCTAGGCCAGCTTAATGAGGACAGTGTTTATCTCCTCTCCGTCGCTGCTTTACCTTCCCCGGTTCTCAACAGAACCATGTACCCTTTCACAGCTGTGTGGACTGGAGTGCGTCGTGCGCTTGTTTCGTTCTTTTTGTGTCGTGGCATTTGAAACTTTTTCAGAAAATCAGATTTGCGTCTGGATGGCTTACTTTTGTCTGGGGTGCTTTGATCACTTACTTGTCAGGATCTCGCATACCAAAGACATCCAATTATCAAATCTCAGAGAACATGCGTCTTAACACGATCTAACCAAAGTCATTGTTGTGCGCAATTTGTTGCATCCATTGTTATATATCAGATTTTAAAAAAAATAATAAAGTAGTAGTAGTAGTAGTAGTAGTAGTAGTAGTAGTAGTAGTAGTAGTAATAATAATAATAATAATAATAATAATAATAATAATAATAATAATAATAATGGGTGCAATACGTTTCTTATTACTAAATCAGAAACAAAGCGCGACGATCTGTTACCAACTTACACTCTCACATGCTACAGACATTCCTACACATAAAACAAACACGCGTCACTCAAACATGTTGTGTAAAGGCAGGGAGATCGCTGTTACAAAACGGAAAAAGAAAATCGAATTTTAGTTGTGAAATTTTAGAGCGACTACATCCAGTCCATTATTAAAGGAAGGGGGGGGGGGATAGGGAAGGATGAGGGGACCGGAGTACCCAAAGAAAACCATCACTGACCTGATACGTCTCGTATTTAAATCACACGAGTTTTTCTTCTACGGGATTTGAACTCGCGACATTCGGCATAGCACATCGGCGAATAAAGCACTACTTCACTATGTACATCAGTCATTTTGCTCAAGAATATTTTGGCCAGTGCACCACCGAAAATATACAAGGAAGTAGCAGCATTTGTTTACAGAGAGACGATTTCTTCTTTCAAAGTGGTACATAGGCTATGCATGTGCATACAAATGTTAAGTATCCAACTAAACTAAAATTGGTCCTGATTTGGCTCGGAAGAGTCCGCTGGACCTAAAGTAATAATGATGTAATGTAATGTACCTAAACTAAATAATTAAATAAATAATTTTTAAAAAATACATTAAAAACGCTCATAAAAAATCCTCCCTCCCCTCTCTCACCTCTCCCCCCAAGAAAAAATTAAATTAAACTTATAATGTAATATTTCATGCATGACAAATATAATATAAATGTAAATAAATATTTCCTAAACACATTAAAGTAAAGAAATAAAAAACTCAAGTAAAATTAAAGAAAGCAACACTAGGTATATAAAATAATTTTTTAAATTACGGTAAATTTGCAGGATGGTCTTTGCAAGACCTGATGATCTGGTGACGTGGCCAAAACGGAAACTCCGATGGTATGGCCACGTGACCAGATCATCAGGTCTTGCAAAGACCATCCTGCAAGGCACAGTGCAAGGAGGTAGAAGAAGAGGGAGACCGAAAAAGAGGTCGGAGGACAACATTCGAGAATGGACTGGTTTGACACTGAGCGAAACAATCAGGGTTGCTGAGGACAGGGAAAGAGGGATTACGCTGGTTAAACGATCATCTGTGGTGCCCCTACGACCTCCGAGTTACGGGATAGTATAAGATAGGAAATAAATTAACAAACATACAGCTAAGCTAATCTAACTAAGCTAAGCTAAACTAAGCTATGTTAAGCTTAGCCAAACTAAACTAAATTAAATAAAATAAATTAATTAATATATACATGTAAACACTTACCTGCATCACAAGTGCACGCATATAATAAACCCAAAAGAAAGACCAGCGTACTACCGCAAAGGACGTTCATGTTTAACAATTCACCTACACAAATGCGTCGAGTGCATTAGCATGCATTGATAAACAGTCCCATGCAACAAGCGCTTCACCATACTACACATACATAAGGTCATGATGATGATGATGATGATGATGATGATGATGATGATGATGATGTGATTTCGTATAGCGCCGATATTCTGTGAGAACAAGCTCAATGCGCTAAAATGGTGTCTTCGAT
>CM072520.1:37120152-37137652 GCA_036898135.1 Oncomelania hupensis | reverse complement strand
ACGCTTGGCTAATATGTGAATAGTTAGTATGTTGCCAGTCAGTATAACTGTTACTGGGTGCCTGTTGTAAAACTGTATGCGCTGCGTCAAGGTTTATGTTTTGGAGAGAGAAAGGGGTGCCCGGTGTCTGTGAATGAAAAAGGCAAGTGTGAACACTTGTTCCACGTCGGTGAGTCAATGTTTCTAAGAACGTTTTTGTAATAGGCCTATAGTATGTTATGCTTTGTTCCTGTGTCTGATGCAATTTTTGATATGATGATGATCATTGTTGTCAAGGTAGCGACGTGGTAATTCGTGCTTAACGCTTTAAGCTTCGTTTTCTTGATTTACATCTCAAATGAAAAATCCTTGTGAATCACGATGAGGTAAAGGTAAAGGTAAAGGTAGTCCCATAGCCTTGTGGCCGTAAGGGAGCGTGATGTTGGAGATCACACTTATCTTGGGCCAGCGTAATGAGGGTGATGCCCAACTCTCTCCCTCGCTGCTTTACCTTCCCCACCCTCAAGAGAGTAGGTACTCAATCACAGTTGAGTCAACTGGGGGCGTTGTTGTTTGTCGCTTCACACCTTAGCGGTCACCCATCCAAGTGCTAACCGCACCGGACGGTGCTTCACTTTCGACACAGTAGCGAGTGCTCCAACCACTGCACTATCCGACACCCCCACGATGAGGACAATACATGAATTTGTCTTCGTATAAAAACAGATTCTTATAAAAGAACGGATAAATCATGTCGATTGTTTAATGTCCCAAGAATTGTTAAAATTTAATATTCGATATTCTCTGTATTACCTCTATTTGTATTGCTGTGGATATTCTGATTCTGATTTGTGGATGCTTAAAATAATGAAAGAACACCACTTCGTCGGTTACCTTTGTGGAAATAATGTGCTAACCAATTACTTCACTATTTAACACTTTCCTTATGTGGGTTACAGCGGCTATGGACCGTTATGAGTTTAATCCCGGGTTCTAGTACTGTAGTTGTGTACATCTCAATTTGGTGTTTTGACCTAAAAGCTCGTTTAAAAAAATATACCTGCCTCGTTATTATACCACTGCTGTTGAATCTTCCAAAAAAAAATTACCTTGGTTTTTCAGATATCACTTACGGCTGGTGAATGAAGTAATATCTTGTTTTAAAGTTTCGTCTACAGTCAACAATGATGTGGAGCTCATTGATTATTGTGATTTATATTTTGCACCACTCCAAGGCTGGTAAGATATACACAGAATTAAAGAACTGTAATATTCTATATTTCTACTTATGAAAAGTAATATTTATGAATATAATATTTAATTTGTTTATTACTTTCTTTCTAATAAATATATCTCCAAAAGCGATAAACATTTATTTATTTTATTTAAGGTCTATACACATAGAGATTTTAGATCAACAACATTTAAAAAAATAATAATTAGTTAATATAAAAGATTTAACATTAACATTGTAACAGTATCACCAGCTTAAACTCCTAATTAAAAGGTATAACTTTGTTGACATCAAACATTTTCGGTCTTACATGTAAGCGATAGACAATATTTTAACAGGTATTCCTTGAACCTAATTTAGTTTTTTTAATGTATTTAAAAGAATGTTTGAAAACATGCAAAAACATGCTGAAGGAATTTAATATTACGTATACCCATTTTAGTAATGTAATATTTAATAATAATAATAATAATAATAATAATAATAATAATAATAATAATAATAATAATAATAATAATAATAATAATAATAATACATTGCATTTATACAACGCATTTTTCATTAGAATAACAACTCAATGCGCTTACACACATCATTTGTATGCATCATCACAACATTCGCACTACATCATGTACAGCATCATTGAGAAAGTATTATTATTGTTCATACTATTACACAGAAAACGCCTTTATAGCTAGGCTTATATAACATGAATTATATGATTTTATAGTTGACTCTAGGATGCCGCTGGCATGTACTGAATATAGAAATCAAATTGGATAAAATTGATAATTTATGGTATTGAAAATCCCTTTTAACAGAATAATGCATACAATGTTACTACTACTCACCTTACATCTTTGTTTGAATTGTCCGTACACACAGACATCCGGATCAGCGAATGTGCCGATGGAAAACTAACAGTGGAAGAAAAAAATAAAAGTCAAACTCTGACATGCAGTAGCATCACCACAAGACTAAATGTTTGGGACATCGTTCTGTCAAATGGAACTGTGCTGCAGTTTGCCTCCTGTAGTTATCCAGATGGTTGCAGCTCGAACCAGAGCTCTCTTGACACTCCATACTTTACAGCAACAAGACCTGATAATACCAGCAGTGTTCTGACTATCACTGGTAACTTCAGAAACATTATCGTTGGCAATGTACGGTGTGTTGAGACTGGCGATGGCTTATTGGGCGGCAATGTTACTTGTGATGTGAGAGTTGTTTGTAAGTACCATATTGCTGTATCATCATATTGGTAGCTTTACATATTGGCTAACACATGGACTATTATGCTACTAATCAACTTTTCACAAAAAAGTACTGTTTGCTAGTTTTTCTTAACACATAGAATTAGATGAATTATTTCAAGTTTTGTATTTGAATAGCTCCCCGACATGAAGTGTTTTTTAAAGTCATTTTGTATGTTATTACGAATAATGTTGACTTGATTTATGGAGTGTATCAATGGCCTATACAAAGAACGCTCATACATGTCATTTTAGGCACTGAGGCAATATTTCTTCTGTCATTATACTGTACGTTTCCATCAATTCTGTTTCCAGGTTCAGCTGCAAACCTGGAAGGCAAAATTATTAATAATCCCTCCAACACTGACTGGATGCTGACAGGATCTTTCAAAGTAAACAAGGTCTTTTCTTCAGATGGTCAATACACTTGCAGCTGGACACTGGAGGGATCTCCGGTAATTTCTAAACTTCCTATCAAAATATCTTCTTGTGTATTATTTCATAGAACAAAGAAATCAGTGCTTTCTATGATTGGGGAGAAGGGTGCCTTCTACTTGGGTTAATTGTTAGACTACAATTGTCCACAGTTGAACCTCACTTGGATAGTTATTAAGGAAGCAAATCTGAAACTGCTAATGTGGAGTGTTCTAGAACACCGATGTGGCCTGTTTCTTCCCACCAGTCAGTTAGATAGTGGGGTAGTCATGGTAGTGTAGGTATAGGTTTGGTTATTTCTATGAACACTTGTCTTTGAAGTTTTAATGGAACTTTGGAGGTTTGGAACTCTCACCTTTTATTAGCAAAACCACATATAATTCCAAGCATGAACCAAGGTTCATAGCCCAGGGGACATTTTAGCCAAAAGTAGGGGAAAATGGGGGGTGAGAGAGGGGGGGGGGGAATTACAGACATTAAAAAAACAATGAACAGCACAAAAAAGACTGCTTAATAGACATTACAAGACAAAACTCTGAAATGTCAAACACTCGTTTTAAGGTTTACATTGGTTCAATATGGAAAGAACAGTGTACAGCATCGCATGGTTCACAGAAGAAGACAAAAGGGAATGCCATAACTCAAACAAGGCGGTTTTAACTTAGCAATGTACTCTTTGATTCAGTATTTATCAGCTGGTTACATTTTAAGACATTTGAATGAGTCCAAAAGTATTTTCTTAAAAAAATGTATTTTTTCCAAAAATGTTTTCTATCAGCAAGGAATTTTTACATGTAAATAAATAATGAAACTCGTCACCAATGTAATCTAGTTCACACATAGTACTCAACCGTTTTTCTATAGGTACATTATTGTATCTTTGAAACTTTGGAATTTTGTAACTTTGTCCTTTAATTTCAGACATCCTCGTCAAACAATATTAAATAAGGCTCCAAGCCCAGGGGGGGCCGTGAAATCAAAAAGGGGTGGGGTGGGGTGGGGGTGATGGGGATACAACAAACATGCAGAAGTCAACAAGAACGGCATAACGGTGTACAGGAATATTGCACACACACACACACACACACACACCCATACACACACACACACAAACACACACACACAAATGACATGCTAACATTAAGTGGTTAATATACGAGCACCAGATGGAGAACAAATCTTTAACTAAACAAATCGATAATATTTAAGTAAAAGGTAATGGATACGTAAAAAGAATAATCCCCTCCCCCCAAAAAAAAACAAACAAACAAAAAAAAAAACATTATAAAAATAAAAAAAATTCAAGTACGTCCCAGCCAAAAATATCGAAGTTGGAAATAAAATTAAAAGAGAACAGTGCGTCACTGTTTGAAAAGTGAAAAAAAATAATCCCTATAAAACGGCTTAATGAAAAACGCTTATTGGAAAACATATTTTATTGCTAACCACTTCGAACAGCAAGTACTGTGTGATTGGTGTAAAATAGAAAGCTTTATTCGGTGATGTAGTGCTCTGCTGTCTCAGTGATCCATTTCCTAATTTATTGTTAATTGATGTATCCATCTTTTTGTGTCAGTACCTTAACTCTTTTATGTCTTTTATGCTTGTCTTGCAATAAGGACAAGGAAGTGAATGGAAGTGTGACTCTGGCGCCATTCACTAACAATGGACTTCAGTATCACAATGCCACTTGTTCCTTCGCTGTCCCTGTGACTGAAGTGGAGGGGAGATACACTGGTTATTCAACAGTCTTTGAGCCTGGATACCGCAGTGAATACTCTGACAATAGTGTTACCATCAGTAGGTATACTTGTAGATTTACATATCATATAGTGTGTGTGTGTATATATATATATATATATATATATATATATATATATATATATATATATATATATATATATATATATATATATATATATATATATATATATATATATATGTGTGTGTGTGTGTGTGTGTGTGTGTGAGAGAGAGAGCGCAGTTGGCTCAGTGGTGCACTCAGTGTACTGGAATGTCAGGCGATAACATTACAGCCTATACAGGGAGGGGCTCAAAGCCCGTTGGCGGTCTGAAAAAAACAACTGTGCCCCTACTCCCTCGGATGAGAGTATAAACCAAGGTCTCGTTTGTGCACACATGCATTCAATCGCACAGACATTAAAGATCCTGACGCTCATATCCTAGATCGGTAAGTGCCGGCTAAACAAATACATCCAGCACGCACTAGGTCCCTTCTCCCCATCACCGGTGGGCCAGGATTTTGCTCAGTCGTTTGGCCGTCAAATGCTGCAAGTGAGCGCTTCTGGCTGCTTGAGTTAGATCCTGTATAGGCCAGAGCCTTGAGCAGCTCTTGAGCTGGAAAAGCGCTATACAAGAACGACTAAACACATATGATGCCTGCGTTTTCCTGATTCGCGATTGCGCTCCTGTGTGTGTGTGTGTGTGGGTGTGAATGCGTGGGTGTGTATATGTGTGTGTGTGTGTGTGTGTGTGTTTCCTTATCCTCATGTGAGAAGATGATGTATAATGTTATGATTTGTAACATTTTCTGATTATAATGTTTACATGTTACTTCAGCAAAACAAATAACTGTCAGAATAACTAGAAATATCGGTCTTGTTAGCCTGAACGCGTACACGCACCTCTGAATGTATTATACCCACACATATTTGCACTTAAGCTTTAAGTATAACGCATTAGCAGTTGATCAGAGAGAAGAAAAGTAAGATTTCACTTCTTTACTCTCGCAGTAAAACCAAACGTCAGTTGGAATAGCAAGATATATCCATCCTCTTAGAACGCGAGTGTGTGTACATACGTCCCTATTAATGTATATATCTAATTACATGTTACTTCAGCAAAACAAATAACTGTCAGAATAACTAGAAATATCGGTCCTGTTTGCCTGTACACGCACCTCTCAATGTATTATACATATATTTGTATCGTATTTATATTTATAATGTATAATTAATTTATATTTAAGTATAACGCATTAGCACTTGATCAGAGAGAAGAAAAGTGAGATTCGACTTCTTTATTCTCGCAGTAAAACCAAACGTCGGTTGGAATAGCTAGATATATCCATCCTCTTAGAGCGCGAATGTGTGTATATACATCCCAATTACTGTACATATTGTTTCGTAAAATGTAAGTACAGTAGCACACAAGTAAGCAATCAGACAGAACCCAATAAATCTAACAGATTTTCACTTCTTTATTCTCGCAGTCAAGCCCACCAGCTCAGCAACCCTCAACAACTGTCCAACATCAGTGGAGAAGGGAACCAATTTCACCTGTACGTGTCAAGCCGCCAATGCAATTCCACCTGCTATAGTCACATGGGGCGTAAAGTATCCTCAACATAACCACAGCCAGGAAACGTTAACAGTCACTGTACATAATTCAAGTAATTACACGTGTCGTCAGTACTGGGGCAATAATATCACCTATAACATCACTGTTTACACAGTCAATGTCACTGGTAAGTCAGTCGCTGTCTTATTTTGTAGCAATTATGTGTTAACTTCCTATCCTCCCTATCCTATCCTATCCCGTAACTCAAAGGTCGTTGGGGCACCAAAGCTGATTGTTTAACCAACTTACTCCATCTTTCTCTGTTCTCAGCAACCCTTATGGCTTCATTTAGTGTCAAACCAGTCCATTCTCGAATGTTGTCCTCCATATATTTTTCTGTCTCCCTCTTCCTCTCCCTCCTTGCACCGTGCCTTGCAGGAAGGTGCTCTGATGCTCTAGTGAAGTGGCCATTCCATCGGAGTTTCCGTTTCTTCACCACTGTGAGCATTTCATCATGTTGTCCAATGGCTTGTGTGATGGTCTGTCGGATTTCGTCGTTGGTGATGTGCTGAGTACGAAATGCCCAGAAGTCTTCTGTAGCACCTCATCTCCATGCTTTGCAATCTTCGTTGTAGATCGGCTGTGAGGGTCCATGTTTCGCAAGCATATAGGAAGATGGAGATGACAAGGGAGAGCAGCAGCCTTACCTTGGAATGTAAACTTATGGTCATGTCTTTCCAAATGGGCTTCAACCTTGTCAGCGCAGCAGTTGTTTGTGCCATCCTGGAGAGGGCTTCCTGTCGGGACCCATTGTCTGATACAATGGCTCCTAAATATTTGAAGCTATGCACTGTGCTGGTGGATTGGCATTGAACTTTGATGTCCATGTTGATGCCTTTGGTGTTGTTGGTCATCATTTTGGTTTTCCCTGCACTTATTTTCATTCCATAGGCTCTGGAGGTGGTGTCAAGACTCTGTACAAACTGTTCAAGTTCTTGTTCCTCTCCAGCCAATCCATCAATGTCCTCCGCAAAACGGAGGTTGCAGTTTGCTCTAACCATTATGCTGACTGTGCCTTCGTGATCTGCAAGGGCATCTGGCATGATGCGCTCTAGGAAGATGTTAAAGAGTGTGGGAGAGAGTAGGCATCCTTGACGCACACCGATTGTTGTTATGAACCAGTTCCCGATGGCGCTGTTGGGGAGGACTGCATTTGTAGCCTTGTCACACAGTCTTTTGGTGACTTCAATAATTTTAGGGCTGATGTTATACACTCTCATGGTTGCCCACAAAGCTACATGCCAGACTCGGTCAAACGCTTTCTTGAAGTCTACAAACACATGATGTAGACGTTGTTGGTGCTGCAGGTATTTCTCGCAGATTATTCTGAGGTTGAAAATCTGTTCAGCGGTACTTCGCCCCGCCCTGAATCTTGCTTAGTCTTCAGCTACGATTTGTTCAGCTTGGGGTTTCAACCTGTTGAGTATTATAATCAGGAGGACCTTGCTGGGATGGCTGCTGAGGCTGATGGTGCGGTAGTTTTCACACTATTGAAGATTATTTCTTTTGGAAAGAGTGATGACAAGCGACTGGGTCCATGGTTTAGGCCACTCCGCACTCTGCCAGATCTTGTTACAGATAATAGTGAGAGTCAATCATCGCTTCTTCTCCGGCTTGCAGCGATTCCGCGGGTATGTTGTCCACGCCCGCTGACTTCCCCGTACTTAGTGATTGATCTGCTGCCTCAACTTCTTCTCGGAGAATTGGGAGGGTTTCTTATTGTTAAATTAGTACTTGTATAATGTACAACGCCTATGGTATTATGTATAAATATTTTTACTGGTATAATGGTGATAAGAAGATCACTAAACAGTTCACTCAAGAAATACGAAAGCTACTTACAGTGCACCTTAGTCAGGCTAGCCACATTGCTTATGTAGCGTTGTTATGCTGACTGATGTGAACTGGAGTTCACACACTACTGGCACGAACTGGTCTACACACGAGGTGTAATCGTATCTGTGTTTCCAAAGTCACTTGCTACATCACTACATCTTAAGCAATTTAATATGTTCTTAATTTAGTTCTATTCTTGTTTTACGGCCTGTTATTATTATTTTTTCTCCCTGGAACAGAACCAACCACAACGATAATAACAACAACAGTGGCAACTAAGGGACCGCCAGCCTCACTATCAGGTACACATCAACATAATCATCATCATTCTTCTTCTTGTTCTTCTTCTCCTCCTCCTCTTCCTCCTTCTATAAAACCGAAAGCAGCCACAACAACCATATTATTTTCGTCATCAAATGTTCCAGTCAAATCACGTACACCTAAAAATGGCCTGCCTTAAGGGTTTTGTGCTGATTCCGTTGCTGTTTACTTAACGACTTACTCTTGTTTTATAGCCTGTTATTTCTTTGTTTTGCCTAACCACAAACATAAAAACAAAAACAGCGGCGACAACAGCACCATCATCATCATCATCATCATCATCATCATCATCATCATCATCATCATCATCATCATCATCATCATCATCATCATCATCATTTTCTTTTCTTCTTCTTCTTCTTCTTCTTCTTCTTCTTCTTCTTCTTCTTCTTCTTCTTCTTCTTCTTCTTTTTCTTTATCATCGGCGTCATTACCACCACCCCCCTTCTCCTCCTCATAATCCAGATCATACTTCTTTTCTCTTCCTCATTCCCAAAAAACAAAAACAGCAACAACAACATCATATTCGGCATCAAAATTTTCAGTCAAATCACTCGAAACACCTAATAGGTTTTGAACTGGCCCCGTTGCTGTTTACTGAACAACTGTGTATGCAAGACAAATGTCGTACACATCTTGAAAGTCTTATAGGACAGTGTGCTTTTGTGTTTGTTTGCTTGCCGCTGCTGCAGCTGCTTTTGTTTTTATATTTGTTTTTAAAATATGTTTGTCTTTATACTGACAACAAAAACCGTTGTTGGGTATAACCGTTACTAATTCCTGTCAGACTTCGTCTAATAAACATGGATTCCGATGAAAAATCCAATCGCGAAGCCGTGGGTGATGCAGTCGACTGGTGTGGCAAAGCCACATCTTGCGTTAAATGTCATAAAATATATTATTTATAGCTTATTTTGTCTCTCGTGGGGACGTGTTTGTGCGTGCGGTAAGAACGTTTTATTGGACCTACACATAACTTTCGAGAGCTGCCGATTGCTGGTGCTGAAGTGACAACAAAACACAACAATGCATGTGCTAAATATTACTGAAGAGATGCATGTTATTGTCATGCCACCCTGCATGAAACAGTGTCGACTTTAATGCCTCAGAGTGTGTTTGATTCGAATCTGATTTGGCTCCCAACGTTTACCAGATCTTTTATTGGGTACAAAGCTGCATGTAGAGTATCGAAAGTGTTGCATTTTGCTGCATTAGAATTAAGCTGAGTGGCAACACCGCCAAAGAAATTAACGGTTTTAAAAATGCTATTTTCGGGTCTGTGTGTGTGTTCGTGTGTGTATGTGTGTGTGACTGTCTAGAAATACGCTTGAGTCGATTGCCATCTTGTTTAAATTAGCTCTCCTCATGTTTTATTGGGGTGTCGGATAGCGCAGTGGTTGGAGCACTCGCTACTGTGTCGCTAGTGAAGCATCGTCCAGTGCGGTTAGCACTTGGATGGGTGACCGCAAAACGTGAAGCGACAAATAACAACGCCCCCAGTTGACTCAACTGTGACTGAGTACCTACTCTCTTAAGGGTGGGGAAGGCAAAGCAGCGAGGGAGAGAGATGGGCATCACCCTCATTACGCTGGCCCAAGATAAGTGTGATCTCCAACATCACGCTCCCCTACGGCCACAAGGCTATGGGACTACCTTTACCTTTTTTTTCATGTTTTATTGCCTGTAATTTTGTGTTTTATTGGAAAAGAATCAGTTACAACCACAACCAAAGCAGCACAAACAGCACCGTCAGCCTCACCGTCAACTGGTTCCTTAGGTACAAATCATCATCATCATCATCATCATCATCATCATCATCATCATCATCATCATCATCATCATCATAATTATTATCATTGTCGTCGTCGTTTTTCTTCTTCCTTCTTCTTTTACTTATTCTCCTCCTCTAACAAAAAAGCTGCAACAACATAATTTTCGTCATCATATTTTTTTAGTCAAATTATGAAGAACATCTGATAGTGCGTGCCTCGAGGTTTTGGACTGGCCCCATTGCTGTTCACTTAACGACTGTGTATGACGACTGATGTCATGTAAATTCTAAAATTCTCATATGGCAATGCTGCTTTCGTGTTTGTTTGCTGGTGATGTTGTTGTTGTTGTTGGAATCTGACAAAAAAGCATACCGTAAAGCCGTGGATGGTGCAGTTGACTGGTGTGTCAATATCACATCTTGAGGTAAAATTTCACAAAAATAATATATATTTGTAGCTTATTTTGTGTCTCGCGACGAAATTTTTTTTTGCGAGCAAAATACAAGTGTGGAGGACATTTCGTTGTTGAGGTTTTCATCTGCTTTCAACGAACCTTCAAAGCACCTTGGGCAGCGAGGGCTGGTGCTGCAGTGTAACATCCAGGTGCTGCAGTGTAACACCCGGGTGCTGCAGTGTAACACCCAGGTGCTGCAGTGTTACACCCAGGTGCTGCAGTGTAACACCCAGATGCTGCAGTGTAACACCCAGCACACCAAATCGCGACATTGCACGTGCTAAAATGCACGGAAGAGATGCTTATATTATTTTCATGCTGCGGCTACTTTAGTACCTGAGTCCAATGAGTCTGCTCACAAGTATATCAACTAAGTACATCAACTGAGTTGATATACTTGTGGTCTGCTCTAATTTCATTATGCCCTAGACTTTTAGTTTTAATGCAAAGCCATACTTACGACATCGAAAGTCTTGTATTTCTTACAATTTTATTTTTCTATCCTCCTGCTGGAAGGAAACTTGAAATCTTCATCAGAACTGTTATCACTGAAGTTTATGACTGGAAAAATGGGTTGAGTCCATGGTGTTATCTTGTTTTCTAAAGGTGTAAACGACAACAAAGACATCACCATAGGTGGCGTCGCTCTGCCCATAGTCGTTGGCGTAGCTGCTGGTGGAGGAGGTTTGCTTATTGTTGTCGTCATCATCATCGTCGTCATCGTTTGCGTTAAACGGCGAAGACGTAAGTAAGAAATATGAAGGGTTGCGGTAGGAATTGAGAGAGAGATTAAAGGGAGGGAATTTACTATTTAATTTTTTTTAATCTTGCGGGACCAATTAAAAGTCGAGTCCACTGGTGTACGCATTTGTTGTAATCTTTACAATAATTGTAAGGTAGTCCTTAGTTTTAACTGTTACAATCTTTACAATTATTGTCCTTAGATTTCACTGTTACAACCTTTACAATAATTGTATGGTAGTCCTTAGTTTTCACACTGTTTGTACATCCTGTGAATGATATCCTTTTTCCTATATTGGTTTGACATGTTGTTGTAATGCTTTGTTCTATCGTTTTCCACCATTATTTAATTCTCTTCATTGTCCACAGGTTCCAATGAAAGAAGTCTTATTTTGCTATCCAGTACACGTTCCATGGAAGGTAGGATACAAACAGTGGCAGGCCTGTACAACCCAGCTCAACCCAGTGTTCACTTGTATAGTGCATAACTCCATTGCAACGAAGGCAAACTCAAGGCGCTGAGTAACACGCAGATCGAAGTGGCTGTGTTTACATCCCATAATCAGAGAGAGTGTGAGAGAGTAAGAGTGAGAGAGAGAGTGAGTGAGAGAGAGAGTTAAAAAAAGAGTGAGAGAGAGAGAGAGAGAAAGGAAACGCTACAATCATCAAAAGAGTCAATTCAAAAGAGGGAGATACAGAGATTATTGTTTTCTCTATCGAATGAATCGTTCGATGTAAGCAAATGTTTACATTGTCAGTTTGTCGGTCATGATATGATAGGCTGTAGTAGGTAGTCTTTCACAACAAACAAAATAAAATATGCAGTGTTGGATTACTATGAAATACTGAATCACTTGTGGTCGTATACCTTGAGTCCTTAGGTACAAGCAGTATCAGTTTTGACAGTTTTCCTTGAACTTTTTATGTTTCCTTCACTTTCCAGACTTCGAGGAACATATGAACAGCCTGTACGTGCCATCGTATAATTGCGGCGATACCCAGACTGAAGCAACCGCCATAGACAGTCGTTTGCCCATCATAACCTTCAATAAGAATACCAGCAACCCACACGATAATGAGGAAGGAGAGGAGCTAGACAGTCAAGGCTACGTCCGCGTGTCTACGTCTGAGCGAAAACCGGAAGTACGTCAGGGTGACCGGAAACAGACCGTCAGCCATGACAGTAGCTTGTACACCTCAATTGACAGCGCCGGGTACTCTTTGATTTCAGAAAATACTCTTCCCCAAGGTCAGGTGGGGGTCGTCTCCGATGAAGGCTTGTATTCCTCCGCCGATAAAGATGATGATTGCGGGAGAAGAGAGTCGGCTGGTACTGGGGATTATTCCGAGGTGAAATTAGACCCAGGAGACGATGCTAAAATTAGTGATGCATTAATTTTGCTAGGAAAAAACGCCGCGCACTACAGTGCTGAACCACAGCAGAACAATTCTGTCGCGACTGAAACAGGTGACCGAAATGCCGTGGTTAATAAACAAGGGGTCAACAAGACAGGACCCCCGACCATATCCAATCCTCAAGGCGACGTGAACAAAGCAAGGAAACCTGAGGTGCAGACTGAAACTGCAGAGTCGAATAATGACGTTACTGATGGAGACGCTGTCGTCAGAAAGCCAAACCCTAGCATGAAGAAGAACATTGACTCTGATAACTCTCCATTGAAAACCAACCAGGGACAGACAGCCACCACGATACCAAATCGGAGCGGTCACCCAGCCTCCTCTGAATCAAGCGTTGCTAAGGCAGGGCTGTCCTTGATAGGCGCTTCCTCTGCTTCACAGAACAACCCAGCCATGCCACCTTCTTCTTCAGAGACAGGGCAAAACCTCAAGCCAGGCAAAAGACCGACCTTGACCTTGAAGCCACCAGGTGTGAAGACCAAACCCAGCGACACAGGTAAACATTTAACTGTATTTAATTGCTAAATGTAGTTTTGTCAAACTATCAGTGTTCAAGGTCTTTGCTGTCGTTACTACCGTCCTTTTGTTCAGGCGAGACTACAAATGTCCAGTGTTTTACGCAACGTTCTATCTTCCAGTCATTGGCATTGCTTGTCCCTCTCTCTGTCTACTATTCTTTAATGTCTGTACATTGGCTCGTGCCGACTGTTCCTATTCAGGTTGCTAACAGAACTCCACTATGCTTAGCGAATCTATTTTAGCTGGTGCCCTACCCATGGCGCTATCGCGACACCCATTTTTAACCCCAATTTTTAATCTGTTGCATTCCGATCTGTGTTTCAGCACAACCCGCGAGCCGTGGCACGCACTCCTTCAACGGTGGTTGCGAAAACCTGGATCTTGAGAAAGTGAGTCTTGAATGATAGAGGTAACAGTTGATTGACTGCTTGGTTTATTGATGAAGTGGATCTATATAGAAAATGAGTTTGAATTGGTTGATTGGTTGGTGAATTTTTTTGTATTGTTGGTTGTTTTAGTTTCAAACAATTTTGCTTACAGCTACAACAAATCTTGCTACAGTATCTGGTTCTGCGATTAAGAAAACAACTATTGATTGCATGTTGGTGTGGTTGTTGGATGGAGGTTGGCTGGTTGTTTCAGTTACTGGCCTAACAGTTCTACTATAGCGAGCATTAATCTACAACAACATCTATTTTTTTAGAAGGAAAAATTGTCTGAAACTGGAAAGAAAAACAATTATTATGGAATATTCTTGTATATATATAACCTTTTCAAGTTTTTGTTTCACTAAATTGGTTTTTGTAAATAATATTTTTTATTTAAACGTGAAGTAGGCGCGACGTCCTCAAGGGAATTCACAATGATCTATACTAATAGTTTCCCTTTGTTGCTCTTCACAGGAAGTGATGCAACCTACGGCAGCAGGCGACGAATACAACTTTCTGACTTTCTCCTAGAAGGCATCACAAGCCGTGGCCAATGACGAGGACTCCAATCCGCTGTACAGTCACCTTGGAAAGACATAACATTATGCTATAAAAAGCAATACTCTCATCAAAGCCGTCATCATTATCGTAATAAGCTTTCAAATCCAGCAACAGCAGCGTCGTTGTCGTCGTTATCATTGTCATCATCTTCACTGCCGTCGTCGTCGCTGTCTTCATATTATCATCGCCATCATGATCATCGCCACAACCACTATCAACACCATCATCATCGTCGTCGTCATTGTTGTCGTCATCATCATCATCATTCCCATCATCATCATGATTATCATCATCATCGTCCCCTCTGTCTCCATTAAAATCATCATATTTGTCATCATCATCATCATCATCATCATCATCATCATCATCATCATGACATCACCATCATTGTTTTACTACAAGTAGAAATAATATTTTTGGAAGCAATAATAACAAAACTAATTACAATCGTAGAGAATTATGTTGATATCTACATCTCGATATATGTAATCAAATTAGGCTTATATGACAAATCCCTGCAGCTTTTTTTGTTTGCTTTTATTGGTATGTTTGTTGGAATTATATATAATTAATTGAAATTATATGGTCGTTTTCAACAATTAATAGTTACCAATGTAAGAATTACAGTAACAGTTTACGATGCCTAAATTGCCTTTGTCTCATTGCAAAGGATTGTCATGTCATTTAGACCAGTAATATATTCAATCATTCTGCTTGAAATATCGTAGGGAATGTGAAGGATTCCACATAAAATCCATAATAGTTAAGCTTATGTCCTGTATGTTTTGCATGTTCTGTCGGTAATCTGTGTCCAACCATCTTCTAACAATATTTTGTTTGTACAAAGGGAAGTAGATGATGGTCTAGTAGCACAGTTGATAGTAAGCTAGTGTCCTATACCGAAGGTCGCGGGTTCGAATCCCGCATGGGACGAACTTAACGTGACTTAGGTACGAGATTTTTCAGGACATCGAGGGTTTTCTCCGGGTACTCCGGTTTCCACTCTCCCTTTAATATTGATATGGGATACAGACCATTAAAATTTGAAAATAAAAATAAAATGTAAATAGCGGTCTCTTCAGATCGCCGCGCTTTGAGTTCGATTGAATAAAAAAAGCGCGTAAGAGCATCCTGTATTATTTTTATGAACACACACCAATTAATATTTATGTTCTATAATGTCTTGTATGTTCGGTCTGCAGTCTGTGTCCAATCATCTTCTAATAATATTACAGTATGTGTGTACAAATGTAAACAACACAGGGTATCAATTATTTGAAAGATTTTCAGAGCTATTAAATAACCCTCTTTTTCACTGTAAACGAGTAGGGGTGACAAAGACGTGTATTTGTATGTATTAATATGTCTTTTCATATTTGTTATACAATCTTTAGTTTTTCAAGGGTTGGATTTCTGTGAGTTCAAAAGGCTTGCATGGATTATAAAAGTAACACAAAAAAAATTCTTTCACACATGCATTTAGACCTTCAGAGAGAGACTTCAGACTTCGGAACTTTATTTTAAAAGGTTAAGATTTTAGGCATAAGCTTATTCTTACAATCAGACTTTTCATAATAAGATAACATCAAAATATGCTATACCATTAAAAATCCAAAAACAAAAACCATGTGCATTACATCAAATACAAAAAAACAAAAGTACAACCACCATCACTGCTACAACTATAACACCCACCACTACTACTACTACAATAAACGGCTATAAACATTAAAAGCAAATCTCATTAGGAGACAGTCAATAACAATGAAACAATCTTAAGAGGTTCAATTAGTTAAAAGCAAATTACACAAACAACAAAAGTGTTACATATTCAGGAAACAAATTAATCAATATGAAGCAATACATTTGATTTTTACATTCACATTTATGATATACATTATAACATGAATTTTACATTTACAATTGTGATACAGTTTATATTAAAAAATAAAAATTAGAAAAAAATAACACTTAATATATACGTTATGAAAATTAAGGCTGTGACATAATTACCAACTTAGCAATAATAATATTGTGGTAGCGTAAATTTGTTTTGAAACCGCCAACTGTTGTCTGTTGTTGGATTGGTGTTGGGAGGAAGTTCCAAATTGAAGGTCCAGAAAAGGGAAAGCTGGATTTAAATTTATCAGTGTGTGGTAAGGACAATAAATACCTTTTAGATCTGATGGATCGACTGTTTGTGGCCGCAGAGAGAATGCCCTTTAGGTATTCAGGTGATTGATTTGTGTGAACTTTGTACATAAGCATTGCTTTGTTGTAAATAAATTGCTTAGCCAAAGATAATATTTGCAAAGTTTTCATTTTTTGTACAGTAGTCAAAGTGGGGTCAGTGGGAATAAGCTTAACTGCTCGTCGGTGAAGAGAGTTCAAATTTCTTCAAGTATTTTCACTCGCCATACACCAGATCGATGATGCAGAATTTATATGAGACAAACAATGTGCGTTGAAAAATACTTTTTTAACTTCAAGTCCAACATATTGCTTTAGTTGCTTAAGTAGAAACAAATTTATAGATAAAGTTTTGCTCACCTTATTAACATGGCAGTGCCAGTTTAATTCGTCATCAATAGCTACACCAAGTAGTTTATGTTCACGTTCTTGAGTAATTGGTTTAGAATCAATGTCAAGGTTTATGTTAGGAGGCTGTATTTGATGCTTCTGTCTTGTTATTATTACCATTGATTTTGTTTTTATGGAGTTGAGCAACATTTTGGTTTTTTTTTGGCACCCGTTTTGCACATCCAACAGACCTTGCTGAAATGAAAGCTGGACTTTGGACAGATCTTTGTCAGAAGTATGTAGAGTATTGTCGTCATCAAATAATTCGCATGATATGTTTGAGTTTTCCTGTATTTTTGTTTCATTTTCTTTTGAAATTTTACTTAGCATAACGTTTGAGGCCTTAGAATATTGTATTAGAAAAGTACGTACGCTCTCAAGCATGGTCGAATAGGCCTATTTTAAACTGTTGAGTTGACCAGCTGCCCCGTTTGTTGCTATGGCTCATAATGGCAAAAGGGTTTGAAATGCTCAGACGTGGATACTAAATAAAAGTAATGCTTATTGAATTTTATATAATATATAAATCGAGGCACTCGCAGTGTGTTAACCGACAGTTCAGTTCAGTTCAGTGGGTAGATTACCGTCCCCGGACACAATAGCGTATA